>JAYJME010001067.1:0-18085 GCA_036873775.1 Costaria costata
AGCAGCAGCAGCAGTCAGTCAGTCAACGTGCTTCGTTGTGTCAAAATACAAAATACCAAGACAGGTCGACTCGAGCGTACTCGGCACGTCCTCGCCAGACCAGAGGCAGCCAGCGTGGCTTCGGATGCTTGGGTCCGACGCCCAGTGCAGCGCACTCGGTGCGTTTCTTCGCGGCGCCAGATCACAACAACAGCAGTTGGTCTCGCCGTTTGCTCGAATCTCTGCACGTAATATAAATCCATGTTTTCTCGCATAGGAAGACTCTTTCGATTTTCGAACTAGGTCGCTGAAAAATCGATCGGACCGATAATCTGAAGCTCAAAAATCGAACCGCATAGGAAACGGCCTAAGGGAGGGGGGGGAGGAGGGACGGGGGGAGGGGAGGGAGAGGCATGCGGGTCAAGCCGTACTGCGGACATCCTGGCGACCTCACCTTGACTAAACACGTTTCCAACATGGTCAGAGAATTTGTAGAACGAGTGGATGGGGCGTCCACACCACAGGCGTCCCGACAGCAGTAGTATACAAACGGCAAGGGCGAGTCGTATTTAGCAGAGGTTTAGCTCAAGGTTGAGGTTCGATATGCTATATAGGAGAGACTGCCATGCGGCATATGATAGCAGCCGACGGCAACAGCAAAGCCTGTACAGAGTTGAGTTAGAGTTCCACTTCTGCTATTTTATAAAAAGTTGAAAAACGTCAGCTATTATAAAGAACTCCTACTTCCCAACTCTTCGTGCAACGTACAGGGTATTGTCCAACACGAAAAATGCTGCGACTTACACGAGGTTGTTCTCGAGCACGAAACGGTTGTCATACCTCCCAATCAAATGTGATATGTAGGTTGACCATTAAGGATAGATGGGCACGGTGGCGGTTGTCGGTACAGTCGAAATCTCAGCTTGGCAGGTTACCTCATCCTACTATTAATATTAATACGTACGATGATACAGCAGTACCGGTACTGCCTATTGTACGTACTGCAAGTGTACGTACCAGGAGACAGCAGAATCACTGCCGACTCTCACCTTTGCTGCAGGCACCGACCGTTTCTTTGGCACGTACTCATCGCTGGGCATCATCAAAAGGACAGAAAAACGGTGTGAATAGCAGCAGGGTCAATCCACGGGAGGGCGGGAGGGTATGTATCTGAGTACTGAGTACCTGTGGTGCCAGTTTTACGAGTTTACAGTGTGGGGGAAGAGTAAAACTGCAAAACTGGAGAGTAATGATTGGACCTTACCCTATTTTTGGTCACACCGCCAGGTCTGCAGTGAAATCGTCGACATCACGATAACACCAAGAACATCTCGCTCACCTGTCGCTCATTTTTTCTTTGGTGCGACGTAGATGTTCGCAATTCTCAGCTGTAGCTGTCCGTGATAAACAGCAGCAGTCCACGTTCTTGGAGTTCCATTAAAAACAGGCGTTGTCCGAAACGGGCTCTCGGTTTTCAGGTTCCGCCGCATCATAACCACCGATCCATTTTTCCGCCGCGACAACTACGATACGTCGCATTCCGTTGGAGATCGCAAGCGGAAATGGATTGTTGCCTGAATCGCGAGTTATTTTGAACCATGTTCCCACCTCCATGGACAACGAAACGTGAGGTGAAGGGTGGCTCCAAGGATATTCTCGCGCTCGCGAGGAAGTTCCAGGTAAGGAAGGTGGACAGCTCATCATGTTGTTCTTTACGGTGCGCCGTTTGACCCTACATGAGCGGGATGTTTTTTTGCTGCGGGCTGTGGGTCCATGCTCGTACTGCTGTATACGTGCTCAATACCTGATATTGTTTGATACCTGGTATTGTTTAACAGACCTTCTTCCTGGATATATGTGTGGAGTGTAGCCCTGGCACCGCCCAAGCTTGCGCAACGCTTTGTGTTGCATCCTGACATCATGACACGCTGCCGTATACAGGGCTCTTACTCAGAGACGCCGTAAATTGATTGCTACATACGGTGCTATCGCGTCGACGCTAATTGCTACCGCCGTCTGCGACTGCTGTAATTGCGACAACAGGATCTGGAGAAACAGCAGTACACGCCGGGGCCTCGATTGTCCACTCAGTCGGTCGTGACAAGCCGTACCCGTCTGCTCAAGCAAAACTCGCACCGATGCTTTCGGCGAAAACGGATAGAGCGAACGCCCGACGAATATCACTTCTTCAACAGCGCACGGGATCTGGAACGTGACGCTTCGCCCCCACATACCGAAGTTGGGCAATCCGTAGTTGACACCGGTCGTCTTGGTGGCGCCCCTTCTCAAACGTGTACTACTACTACTACTTCATTGGAACGCTCTGCGCTGGGAGCACCACTCACGCCGTCCTTTTATTTGGACCAAACGGCACGGGATAGCCGTCTCGCTCATCCGAAACGCATACCGAAGTGCGGGGGGTCGGCCAATCGGACCAAGAGGCTATTTGGGCAGACAGCTCTTCTTCCACTACAGTCAATAACAAGGGCGCGCGCAAGGTCAGAGGCGACCTTGTCAGCGATGGCAGGAGTCCAACGCACCGAAACCTGCGGCCGAAGGGGTAAGCGGTCGCAAAACGACGATTCAAGAAATCGCTTGCCTGGACGGCGCAGGACAGCCTCAGAGGGGGTAGCTGACGTTCGGCGGACAGCTTGGGATGAAGCACAGGAAAGCGGGTCTGCTCTCGAGTACGCACGCAGTGTTGTGAACGCCAGGTGATCAATAATTTCAAAAATGGAGGTTTGAGTGAGTGTACGGTTGCCTGTAATAGGTGGCATGTGGGACTATCGGGTATCACATCTGAAGTGCCGTGGAGACTCATGGGTTGACAAACACACGCAAAGCGATGGGTAGAGCTAGATATTGCTTGATTGATAGATACGTTTGCGAATAGTCTCGGCTCTGATACGCTCCTGGTAGGGAACTTTAGCGAAAAAATCAAAACAAGCCTACAAAACCGCCACGAGATCCCGGCAAAGAAAAAGTTGTCGGCAGATTCCCAGCTTAACCGCTGAAAAAACCGCCCTACGCACACGCTAGAATTGCGTGAGCCCACCTCACTAATGTTCACCCCGGCGTTAAACTGTCACCACGTTGTCCTGCAAATAGGCGTGGTCGGGGCGATCCTGCACAGCCACTCACCCCACAATCCATTTCTGACGACGGGTCGTCTAGGGGACGGACACTCTCCGAGGACTCAATAAACACCCAAGCGCTTGTCTTTGGACATAGATGGCGGGGGAAGCCTCCTGCTGAAGCATCTTCTGGGTGGGTTCCTACGAGTAGGAGCTTTGCTATTATGAATAGTATATTATTACCACCTATTAAATACGCGCTATCCACCTCCGCCAATCACACCTGTTCAATTTGTGACGCGTACATGTCAAGTTCGAACTCCGACATGGCGAAGATGCAGAACAGTGTTGAGTTATCGCCCGGTTGCAGTGTCGCAGGTGTGACCCTTATAAAACACGTTGGGCAGATAACTTGGCAGGATGTACAGGTGTTACGTGCTTGTGCTGGTAGAGGATTTAATGCTAGCGCGCGTGCTACAGTTGTAGTGATTCTTGTCGACCTTGAAAAGCGTGATGCGCTCGCAAGGCGCGGTCTATATGGGTGACACACATTCTCTTTGTCTGCACAGGCTATCCTCCGAGAGTGGGAACGACGGACCTAACGACTATGAGGAAACGAGGAAAGCCTTTTTTGACAAGTTCCGAGAGGTGGCGAACAAGAAGCAATCCAACCCTGACGAAAACGTCTCCAGCATAGAAGAGGTATGTGAAGCGCTGTAGAAAGTTAACAATATGGAAACATCCAAAATGCAAGCAAGAAGTACTGGAACCTAGAGGTCGAAGTGGGATACATACTTGACCCTGGAGTAGGTTCGACAAAGGGGGCAAAAATTGGCACCCAGACGACGTTTGTGACTTGAATAACAGTATGATAACTGCCATGGAGATATGTGACGTATTTTTGCGATCACATGCACATATTAAACGCTCAAAATTGATTGCGACGTACCCAAGGCACGAATGACGTGAGCCAATGCGTGTCGTACCCAGGAAAGTGCGCGAGCCATGGTTGGGCGACCCATACCAGATGCCGGCACGTCGACAGACCCTGTGGAAGAGGCAACATCAAAATTCCTAAGGCAACTGAACGATCACGGCCGGGCGCCATGGCCAGCTCTTCTGAAATTGAGCAGACAAACACGGGCTCTCGAGGTGTGACGCGTTTTCTGTATGTCTGACGGGCGTCAGGCGATGCCAGAGCCCATTCGTCAGTGCCACAATGCTACCCGGGATTTTGACATAAACATGCATGTCGTATTACGGATGGCGATGTGTTCCTCATGGGAAGCTCTCATATCGCTACCTGTCTACTGTAGCCTCTTGCTGATGCCGTCTTGATGACGATAGCCTTGTGAATACTTGGAGACCAACGCTGGCTGTCGATCTGCTTCGAGGTTGTTGCATTTCCTTGCTGGGGCATATGACGTCCACTGTCATGTCCGCACCGTATAGGTGGGAGGTATGGGACTCGGGAATGATCTCATGGCCGCTTTGGCGATAGTGATGCCGATACTCCGGAGCGTGGAGCGATTGGTTGCTTTCGACAATCGAATGACCGATTTCTCCGTTTTCCGCGTGGTTCTGGCTGTGCAAGGCATGCCTTCTCTCACTCATTTAGGTAAGAGCCGACCACAAATCCCGCTTGCGGTCTGGTCGGAGCTGCTACTATTGTTCGTGGGGAAGCGTTGGTTACTTTTACCTGTTGGTTTTTGGTTCAACTTTGAGTCTCTCTTTACTGTTGTCTTTCTTCGCGGGGCGCTGGATGGCACGCAGCACAGAGAAAAGGATAGCCACGAGCAGCATACGAAACTCGCATTATCTCACCGGAATGCTAGACGAATGTATAGCTTGGCGCTCACGATTTGGTTCCGAGACAATGCTCCTTGCATACACTTTAACACTGAGGATGCCGCTTGTTCATTCGTGCGCCTAGATTTAAGTGAAAATAATATCGGAGCCTTGGCGGCGCATGAGCTGCGGGAGTACATGCGCAGCGACCGGTGTAAGCTGAGGTCGCTAGCCATTCGCAAGGCGGACATCGACGACGACGAATGCAGGTATCCCGCTCTGTTGCACTCGAAAAGCGCACTCTTACACTCGAAAAAACGCACTATCGCAAAGGGCTTTCCTATCGCAAGGGGATTTCCAGACGCAAACGCTTGGCGCTGCATATCTGGACGACGCGGCGTTCACATACTTTATTATCTCGATTTCTTGAGGTAAAGCCAACGCCCTTAGCTCGCCGTCGTTGCGCCTGTTGCGTTTGACCAGGGAATTTATGGCGGCCTTGGAGGTCAACGTGTCCCTGCTTGAAGTGGATCTCACCGGAAATTTGATCGGCATGTCAGAAACAATAAAGGTCGAGCAAATGACACATCGTTCGGTACATAGTATAGGCCGTCAAATGGTACTGATATTTGTTTGACTGCTGTTGTAGTGGCCTTGTGACACGGACAGCAAGCATCTGCGCGATGGCGCAATGCAATCCCTACTAAACCGCAGCGTTTGCAGTAGATCAGTAGTAGTCAATCACTACTAGTGCGGGTTCTGACTCACGCGTTGGTCGTGCCACGGACGAATCTGTCCCCGTGGGGAACCCTTCGCTCGGGCCAGATTGTGCTTTTTTTTACCAATTGCGCCAAATCTGTGATAAGGTCTAGGACGGTCCAGTTATTTGTATCGCAGTAGAGCATGCCGAGATCTAGCCCACTTGCTGGATCGCTTGTGCGGTATATCAACAGCAACTTGGCGATAATTTCGATAATATTATACCAGGGTACATCGTATGGATTAATCAACCCCCTCCTTATTATATTCAGGTGACGGGCGCCGACTCAATCGCTGCCATGCTGTCGGTGAATTGTACTCTCACGAGCCTGAACTTGGGCTGGAACTCAATCCGTATGGCTTCGGCAGTGACTGTTGCGGAGTCCTTACGGGACAACCACACCCTACGATCGCTGGGTCTAGCCTACAACTCCTTCGCCGACTTTGCAAGCCAGGTGATGTTTCCGGGACCGTATACCGACGCGGTATTCTCGCTGGGAAACATGATGCCAAATTGCGAATTTCCGGTTCCATGTTACAACGCACGCTATCTGGCGCAGCGTATCACTCCACACGCCTCAGCCACGCGTCCTTCTATTCGTTAGCCTCAGAAGCGTTGGCTGGACTTACGGTATGTGACACAGCTGATGCCCTCAGGTACCGGTAGATATCCGCATAAATCACATGCATATTGTTATTGCTCCTCGCAAGCGGGGTGGCAGGATACCACGAGACAAGAACAGGCAGCGAATTACCATCCGAATCCAGCCAAACGGGATTTCCCGTCATGCGCTTCCCATTTCCATAAAGCCAACCTACCATTGGCACTCCCAAATATATCCAACAGCCATCCAGCCAGTATCCGATCCTAAGCAAAAATAGCACCTTCACATGCATCTATTGTTTTCCGACCAACGTCTATGCTCGTTTCGTTGCCATTTAGGCGGCTAGTGCTTTCTGCAGGCGACACACGGCCAAGAGGCAAGCAGTCGTCCTATTAACAGATTGCCCGCGCCGCCCGTGATGCCGTGTCGCTTTCCGCCGGTAGATCTTGGCGGTTGCGCTCTCGCAAAACGACACGCTGACAAGTCTGGATCTGTCCTACAATTCGGTATCTCCGGCAGCTGCGATTGTGCTGGCCTTCGCCCTGAAGGTGCGTTTCGCACGGTCAAACCATCGAAAAAACAACAGTGAACTTTCGTTCCCTCATTCACAAGGCCCAAATGTGTACACATTGTTGTGCCGTGGTTTGGCTGCCTTGCGTATGTCGGTCGCGTCAATAACCAAAGGTGGAGCCCGGCGGCTAGAAGGAGAGTGTGGCTCGTTTTGTTCTGATGAACCGGCTTTGCACTCTTGATGAATGACTGGTGACCTGTACCGGGCAGGCGTTGCGGTTGTTATGTCGCAAGAACAAAGGATGTACTGGTTGAATTCAATTTAGAATGTCGTTATTCGCAGCAAAGATGCGCCGGCTTCTACTCCTTGTCACGACGCGTCAGGCGAACACAGCTTTGAAATTTGTGGAGCTGGAAGGGAATCGCATTGGACGCAACGGGGGCGAGGTGGGTAGTGCGAAATTTTCACAACGCGCCCGGTTACTTTGGTGAAGATTAGTTCCGGAATAAAATATTGTTTTTTAATCCTTCGGCGGAAGGGTAATAATGAAGCTTACTAAGCCAGCCACACTTCGGCATATAAATATGCTGATGTGTGTCATTTAACTCTTCTGCCGTTGCAAGCAACGGCAGCGTCGTATGTCGACCTGACCTAGTCCCGAGGAGATCAGGCACGGAGGGGATAACCACCCGGGGAATCGTCTCCCCGGATAATGTGGGACTTGCGCGAGCTTACCCACTAACACAAACCCGTAGGTCATGCGGCCTGCCCGCCGGACTCGGTCCAGTTGTGGTCCACCCTACCCGTTGGGGCGTTGGTCGACAAAATTGGGTACGGCCTTGAGCGTTTGGCTGCCTGTTCTTGTGCGCTTAGGTTGCTGTCTCAGAACACGGACACGTTGTGCGCAAGGCAATGTCGCCCACATTTGTTTCCCCCCAACGTGGTTGCTGTCTACGGTTCCGTCTGGCTTGTACTGCGTGATATTCTATCCCCCCGCTGGCCGCAGGCATTGGTGATGGCCATGCGGACGTCCACTAGACGTGATGGGAATCTTATCGTGAGCGTGAAGAACTGTGATACTTCCTACAACGACGAGACGCTTCTCAACGTCGTCAATGCCACGGGGGAGTACACCCTAGACCTGCAGGTACCGGCACGGAGCGGGTCGAAATGACGGCTGACGCTGCACCTGCCGTGCTCTGTACAAGAGCGCATCTCGAACGCCGAAATTAAACGAATTCCTAGTGTTCCTGTGCCATTCTTCTACAGAAACCCTCCGTTATGCGCTTCGGGTTATTCCCTAGCTTCGCTCGGTCTTGCCCGACATTTTCGTCAACTTTCTAACATCACCACTCGATAAGTAGCTCGCTACGAAGATTTTGATTTTGAATGCCACGCGATAGGGCGTGTTTTGTGCTTGCTTTCTCTCAAGGACAAATCGTACAGCAGCAGTAAGCACACCAACTAATTTATCTCTCTTGCTTCTACCGTTGTGTGGCAATGGCCTGGTCTTCCTGGCAACACATTATACCAAGACACCGTACCAGAAAGTCGTGGCAGCCGAGCTATTAATCTTGGCCAACCGTAAGCCGACGGCGCAGTTTTTAAGCTTGAAGCACGTTACGGGCAAGAAGGTCACCAACGTCAAACTCCGCAGGTTTGTGTGTCTATCTCCAGAGGAGACTCATACACGTAGGTACGAGTAGGGGCCTATTCATAATGGGTATAGAGGCCTACTCGTAGTGGCTATATGCCTATTCATAGGAGTACAGGATAGTAAAGTCCGGTTAGACTACCGCTCGAACGAAGAGATGGGCCTCCACTTTTCTGGAAAACCTTCGACGTGTGGAACGTCAGGTAGACTAAGCGCACTTTTCGTCCGGCAAATTCCATGTGCCAGTACCGTAAAAACAAAACACGGGTGCTAATAAGATTAATATGTTCTTCCTATCTTTTTCCGCAGGGAGCAAAACGCGGTAGAAACCCGTGATCCTGGGGTAGCCGCTACAAGACGGATCAAGAAGTGGTTGGCATCAGGGGGGAAGATTGAAATGGGCCATTTCACGGAGTATGCGAGGGCAGTGGAAATCAGGCCCGAGCCAGCGGTGGCAAGCAAGCTGGCACAGATTTGGAATGAGGTGGGCGTAAAACAAGGAATGTTTGCGTTCACAATGGTCGCGGTTGTATATTGCGCGGGCGGAAACTGAGATTGGGACCTTACCTGCGCGAGTACGATCAACTAGACGGTTGATGAAGTGGCGACGAGGAACTACTGTAGATGGAGACAGCGTGATTGATCCAAGGACAGAAGACCCACATAAGACCGTGTTTGGTCGAGATGTTGAAGTTCATGTCAGCCGTCTTATACGTCTAAATGTTGTTTTGCACATTAGTTGGAGTTGCCTCATCAGCCGTGGTGCAAAGACCGGCAAGGTTTGTTTGAAAGAGGCGCCGTCGTCGAGGGTCAGTCGGCAACGATAATTTCAGTATTATTGGCCTCTGCAACAGGAACACCACGCGCCCCTAGCACACAATGTCCAATCTTGATTTGTTTATGTCCAGCAGGTTTTGGTCACGAAGGCAACGAAGACAGTGCGAAACGATGACGCATACGGTGGCGATTTCGTGGCCCGCAGTTTCTTCGAAAGTGTATTTCTGTTCGCCGATAAAGACGACAAGGGCGAGTTAGTCGTCGACGATTTGAAGATGTCATTCCAGGTATGATCTAGTAGCGGGTGCCATAGTCAGAAGTTTCGCAACAAACGAAAGACAGTAATCGTTTTTGTACCTTCCCTTTTTGATTCTGCGTTAGCTGGCTTCTTGGTGGTGCTATTGTATCCTCAAATACCACGCTCTTTGCATATTGTTACCCCCCTTCAAATTTGCCATGTGCGCGCACAGAGTGTTCCTCAATTATTGAAGCGTAACTTAGCGTATATGTCTACAGGAAAGGTGCACGTTGACCACGTCTTAAAAAACAGTGTGTCGTGCTAAGCTTCGTGTCCCCCGTTCCCCACCATGTTACATCTCACTTCAGCGCTAGTAGGTGTGGTGGGGGGTGGCGATATCGGCCATTCGTGGCGTCACTTCCAACCCATCAAAACGGTGCCGCCTTTCCTACGCCGCAGGCCTTGGGTCTACCACACGGCAACGCACGGATACGACACGTCATGAGCAAGTACGACGCGGACCACTCTGGTTCTGTCGATCTCGAAGAGTTTACACACTACATGACGGTGGGGGCTATGCTCGCGGGTGTTGTTCTATGTGCCCGACCAGCTATTCGCCCGCTTTTCGGTTTGATGACACAATCACGTGTTTGCTTCGCTTCGTCCCAGACCAGCAAATTGATAGTGTCTGTGGCACAATGAGTGTGCAAGCCTGGGGATTAACTATCATGCGGGTGCTATCCCCTAGCGTGGGAAAATCGCTTGCTGCAGTTTATGTGGCCGGACAACATCTAGCCGGCAGCTGTTACTTCGACGGATTTGATTTTAGAGGCGCCTGATACGTTGACCTTTGCCGCCGAACGGCACGAACTTGCACCTGTCTTACGTTGTTTCTATGATTGCACCTCGTGCTGCCGAAAACATGCCAGGCCATGACCACTATTAATAGTTTTGTTCTCCTTGCTATCAAGGGTGCCATCGTCGTGAATACTCGGTAGTCTTCACGAAAAGAGAAACTCTATCGCCGTAGACCTGTAGTTCACACGGCCATATTTGCTGTCTTTTCTCTGTTGCGCATGCAGGCAACCCACATGAACCAGCGACCTGCTGAGCACGGCGTCCTGTGCACAGATGACAAAAAAGAATGGCGCGTGCCGGACAGTGGAATCCTCCGGGTGCATTTTGTGGAGGAGCCGAACGCCGACCGAACTCTTGGAGAGGTGCGTAAAGGATTACTGTTGACACACACTCTCCAAATCGGTGTTGGATCTACGAACATGTTCATGCAGACATACTCTTAGAGTTTATGTGTTTTTCTTTCAAGCGAACTGCACGCGAGAATACTTTGAGAACAGACGTCTGGCAGAAGTCGTGCCACTGGACATATTTGAAGCACTCCTAGGTGATCCTCGCAACTCGGGAAACGAAGCTTCCCGGCGACGCCTTGGGGTACGTTTTGGAGAATGTTATTGACATTTACGCGGCATGGCTTCAGTAAAATTCCGAGAGGAAAAATGTTGCCTGGGGATAACGCCATTACCCTCCCGGTGGGCCGATTGCGTCACGCTCGACCCGCACGGCGTGCTCTCAACGGTTGCAGCATAGCAGACACCCTCGACATACTCGTCGTTTATCCTCGCCACCACTGCTGCCGCATGCAGACTGCTTCACGTACGTTATTGTTCTCTCTGTGCAGATGAGCACAGACTGTGGGGTGGAAGGTCTGATCATCAATATTCGACAATCGCCGAGTGACGACAGCCGGAAACGTCTGTTTGAGCTGGCCACAGCCAACAGCAGGACCTACTTTACGGCGACTCAGGCGCGTGTATGCCCTCGAGTTATTTTTGGCTTTCAAACTTCAATCTACCGGTGCTCGTGTTGGTCTAGATCTTCGAACAGATATTATATACGCAATGCTTCCAGACGGCACTGTCGGTCGTGAGAAGGCAGTATTTTTAACGTCCCTCATTTGCGTGTATCGTGTGCACTACTCGATCAGCAGATTGAATTGTGGTTTTCGGATGGCCTGCGATCAAAAGTCAAAAGTTGTACTGTATTTTTGGCCGTCAGTTCCAGAAAAGACGATGAACGATTTCAATTTTCCATTTTTTTCGACAGGCACAAGGACTGCTGGAGGCTATTTCGAGCAACTACCACCTTGTTGACGCCGTGGCTCTCCTCATGCCGCAGCTAGCCTCCACCCAAGAGTGCACTGCTTTCATCGGCGAGTTCAAGCATTAGCGTTCAGATTTTCCCGCTTGGTGTGGTGTTGCGCGTCACTTTTGAGTCGAGCCGAGAGATTGGCTCACATCGGCAACAGATCTTCCTTTCCATACTTGTTCAAATATAGGGAACTCCCTCGAGGGTTTCCCGAGAGATTCAGTTCCCATACTATCGGGTTATTTGTGACGTGTCAACATATCTTTTTATCGCACCTGTGGGATGGCTGTTCTCAGATTCAAACCTGGACCATAGCGCCAAGCTAAAGCTGCGGTTTATGATCGGCGGGGCCTGGGGAGCTATGATGGGCATGCCTTCAGCGCACTACGCCCTCGACATGCAAAGCTCGAGGGATCAACTCACAGCCTCGAAGGTGGAATGTTGGAGATTGACGAGAAAAGAGAGAGTAGGCATATCAGGATTACGTTCCCGGAAAACACTTTATTGTTCCTGTTTGAGCCATGGTGGCCGATGCTCCCGATTGCATTCCCTGCATTTTTCCGATTGCTTCGATTTTTCGCTGTTGTATCGCATGCATCGCAAGAACAACTCCATTTCGCAACTTTGAGCGCGTTGGAGTACTGCACGCGAGTAGCAGCGATTTGTGGAAGACCGAATTGACGGGACAAGGACGGTCCGCACGTGGCAGCCTAGTTTTCGGGTCCTGCGGCACTACGACCAACAGCGATAACCGTTTCAACTAATACGATAACGTCCTCATCGTGCTTTGTGGATTGCGTCGTGAAAAGATGGCGGCGCTGGCCAACCACGAGCGGCAACACAGCCAGTTCAGTGCACACGTCGACACGTCCCAGCACGGGAACTGGCATAATTTCAGAAACGCAGAATACAAGCGGGAGGTGAGAACAAATACCGCACGGAGTACCTGTTGCACATCACACATACATACCGGTGATAGGGACTCTCCCGACGACGAACGGAAGTGTCCCTGTCGTCTCAGTACCCGACTCTTCTTCGAGGAATAAAGTGAGTCAGGGACACCTCACGGATTAATATCTACTGTAGGTCTAAGTCGGCACCTGCCGTGGTGTGGCTTTTGTTGAGGCCAGAGGAGGAAACGTACCTGTTGCACGTGCCCAATGTATTTGGTGACCAAACATCTGATTGGTGGAAGATACCTGGTCGACAGGTGACGTAGTAGAGATAAAGTTCGGACGATATCACAAGGCGCGTCATGGTTAAGCTGCAAATTGTGAACGTGGCCGCTCCTGCATGCCCCGGAAATATACCCTACCCCTCCCACCGTGATTTTCGTTCAACAGCCGGTGGTCCTAACGTCTGGTTGGTTCGTAGACCTACCGAAGTACGGCGTTCTCCGGTTCGACTACGTGTCGACATCAAGACCCGACCACCATCAGATGCCGTTGCCGGAGAGGAGATTTCAGGTGCCGCACGATTCCATCTGTCACGGTTTCCTATGATATGAGCGTGCGCACTGTGTAGAATGTTCTGCAAGCCATGCTATGTCGTAATCGTGGGCGTCCCCAGTGGCGAGCTCTCTACAACACTTTTCTGTTCCGAGGATACACAACGGGCAGAGGAAGGACTATTCAACATATGGAGACATCTCAATTACTGTAGTTGCATAGCTCGGAGAATACGCGCTGCCTGGGTATTTTTGAGGCCAGATTGCCGGTTCCTAGTCCCCTGGTCTCCTCCGTTACAGGTGTCTAGATTGCACACAGAAGATCTTGCCTCGTAGTTGAAAAATATCAGGATACAGAACAGGCGCCCGATCATACTCTTGAAATGTTGTCAAGTTGTCTTATCATCACTAACATTCCCCCCTCTCCATTTCCGCACCATAGCGGATGCTGGCGAGACTGGGACTATCAACACCTATCACGGCTACTACCCCGATTGATGAGGAGGTCATCACCGCAGACGCCTTGTCTGACGCGTGCACTTCCCACTGGCGGAAGATGGCCTCGTCGAGTCCCCTTTACAAGACGGACATGCGGGACTACTACCGAAGGTTTGAAACAGAGCTTTCGACACCATTGCAATATGGCGCTGAACTTGCTTAGTAGTATGGCGCTCCTGTACGGTAGCGTCTCGGACAGCAAGCGCAAGCCTCCTTGAATCGATTTGCAGAGATTTTATTGTGATGGAATAATATACAAGTATTACCCCTCGGCCCTGGCCGCAGTACGTCCTTGTTTGACGCGACCCTACTTGTTCCTGGCGTCGTTCCCTTCTTGGCGGCATGGAACCACCGACATCATTGTCCACCGTAGTGGGTCCGCCCTGGATGACGTTTCGTTGGCGTCATGGTGGTCGGTCGTCGAGGTAAAGAGCGTCGATCTCGACCGGAAAAACTCGTTCGCTCACCTGGTGCCATCCGATACTTACGTGAAGGCCTGGTACAAGCTCAAGGAACTTGAAGTGGCTCTCTGCTCTGCATGTCTCACCACGGATCAGGTATGCCCTTCAGATTGTTTCGATCTTCCATTATGATAAAGATACAAATCTGGTGTCCTTTCAAGGGGCGCCGTGGCAGCTGTCGGAATGCGTGAGAGGGTACGGAAGCACAAATATTAAATATCTAGTTCCACTAAGCCTGAGAGCGGCGTCTCCCAAGAGTTAGCCCCCCCCCCTGGGACGTTATTCAAGTGGGGCAATCAACGATCGAAATTCATTTGTGCACTGCCACTGCGTCACCTCCTTCATTGTACCACAGCTGGCCCGAATCCTGGAGAGCTTCCCGCGCGAGGGTCAGATTCGAGCAGAAGTGGTGGTCACCTTCTACCACAAGGTTGGTGCCGAATTCCACAGTTTTTTCTCCGCTTGTATGTGCTAGTTCAATTATGAAAGAAACTCAACTATTGATAAAGCCTGTGAATAGCGAGGTTACGGGGCAAGTTGCAACGCACTCAATACAATATGCCACACCTGATAGAACTTGCACGCGCACCGTAGCCAATTCCTGGAGCGCTCGCCCTTCGACCCTTCGTCTGGCGGATGCAATTCGTTTTTTTGTTCCAGGTGACAGATATTGACCAAATGTGCCTCCTGGTCGACGCTCTCCGACCTGATGAAAGTCGCGAAGTGTTCACACGCCGCGGCTTCCTGAACGTCGTCAACCCTTTCTTCGCGGATCGGTACTACCGGTTGGATCTCTCCGTCTGGGACGACCGGGAGATGGCGAAGATCCTGGTCCGACTGGTGGGGCTGTTATCCAGGCGTACCGGTGTCAAGCTGAGCTTTGCGGGCATCCGATAGCGTCTGTGATTTGTCGACTATTAATAGTTCGCCTTCATGCAGTTCGCATAGGTAGTGCCATTTCGTTGCTATGTACGTGCATCCTCGTCCTCTTATATCGTACACGTTAGCTCCTCGTCCTCGCTTTCACCCGAACTGTTTGTACGCGACCGACCCAGGCGATGATGGAGCCCGGCGAAAATTGGATCGACGAAACTTATGAACGAAAGGTTGAACTCGGTCCTTCGCCTGGTTGGGAATTGCCTTTGGACTGGACAACCCCGGATATTACCAGCGACAAGAAGGTAAGCACTACCTGAACAGAAAAGCGGCCTTCGCCGGATTTTTTCCACCCTAGAGCAGATCACCACGAACACTCTTGTTTATTTTTCAAGGCAGATGCTCTTGGTAGAATTAGTAGTAGAGTCAAGGGATTTTATGCCTTATCCGTTTTTTAGCACGCAGGCAAACCCGGCTACCTTCTTGTTTTGAAGCAAAGCGTCTCAAATGTCTACACTGTTGATATATTCGATCTGTTCTAATACTGGGTTCCAATGGTACTGCTTTGTCCTACAGGAAGGGGGGCCGCGTCGCTTTGGCATCCTGACGTTATGGTATGCTTCGACGCCTCGGCTTGGCTGCATGCCCAACTTGGGCGTTAGGCAGGCAAGAAGCAGACGCGCTCTCTAGTTAGAATCGCGCATGCCCATTCACATGGCAGACGAGGAAACTGCGGATGGTGGGAAATGCTTATTTCTAGTAGAGGATGCATGCAAGGGTTTCCAGCATCTAGGAAAAAGCTGGCAACTGGTTTTCGCATCTATCTGTTGGTCTCTCCGACAAAGTCGCGTGCGGTGGTCGCTGCAAACGCGTTGTCGCCGAAACATAACTGCTGCCGAATTGTTACATCCGCGAGCGGCTCTAAATATCGGCACCGTTAACGAGCGATTCGATGGGGCGGCTTCCAGGCCTGGACGTAATTGATCGTCAAGCACACCGCGATTATCACGCACATCCAAAATCGTGTCACCAGGCTCTTGTTTTTACCCTCATACTCGCAGCCCTCTCGTGCGCGACGCGTGCCCCTCGAAACAGGATCTGGCGAAGAGAACGTTGTGCAGCAGGGTGGATATGGATTTCAGCTCGAGCGGCGACGAGGCGGCGACGTTCGACGTTGTAGCGCACACATTTCGACAGCAACAGAGGTAACTGCACGCGCCATCTCAGACTCAAGTAGAAGAAGTTGTCAAATCATCAAATAAGCGCTTGTGCTCCGATTATTAACCGTCACACACCTTGTGGCCAAGATACGCTCACCCTCGGCAGCAACGCGTGTTTATCGCAGTCATCGCCATGGCAACAACAGATTGACACGCACTCGGCAAAAAACCCACAGAGAAGACCAGACCGCGATACGTAGTACTTCCAAACAATCTACACTAACATGTTCAACCACCACTTGTTCTTGGAAAGAGACTTACCAAGCATGCTTCGCTTTTGGAATGAGACGAACCCACCCAACCAACCAACCAACCAACCAACCAACCAACCAACGAAAACATGTATCCGAGTAAAATGTGTCCACCTTGGCCATAGATTTTCGGCCTGCAAGTGCGGCGTGCGTGATATACTGCGCTCGTCGAGAAACTTGTCTAGTCTGCCGCTTTTTGCCCAACAGATTCCGAAGCATGCTTGATAAGGCGCGACAGGGGGATATTCTCCTCGCTGACGAGATTGCGATCGGTTTCACCAAGGACGGCGAAGGAACCACTGGACCGGAAACGGCTCTGACATATTGTCCCACCGCGACCAGCAGCCTTACGGAAGTCGGCGAAGAAGGAACTTGGGGGTTTCCTGCAGATGTTCAGCATTTGTGATACGACAAAGCGTGTGCGTTGTCTCTGCGAAGAAGGAAGGGAGCAGTGCTGTTTAAGTAAGGGCTAGCACATAAGTTGTTTGTGACAGCGTGCGTAATGCTTTTGTCGGCGGGATGGTCATGACAAGCTAGTGTATAATACTATGTTTTCAAGCGGTATTTGCACAAGAAGAACGGCCGGAAATACTGGTGAGCGAAAGTGCGCAAAACAGGTAGCTAAGCACGCGAATCGAGCGCAAGATAACTTGATACGTGATTCAAATGTACAAGGCAGAAAAACGAGTTACCTCTCGGAAGACATGAAGATAATCGTATGAAGCGCTGCTCCGTGTAATTGCAAGGAAGGACGATAAACACTGCGTGAATCCCGAAGCCGCGCGTATTTTTGAATCCGACACTGACACCATTTTATTAAACTTGAACCCCCCTCAGACAGGGGGGGGTCAGTTTCGCCGAATCCAATTTCAAGTTTTCAATATACTTGCCGTAGGCCACCATTCTCACAGACACGAGTGCACAAACGTAATGCTTCATGTGCGTTCCTCGTTTGCAATATTTAGTGCTACATCTACACGACTCGTGCACGTTTGCCCGTTACGTAGTTCCAGGGTGGGCCATATCCTAGAATGTACCTGTGCTACATTGATGCCAGGTGCCTTGTACCTATTAAATCAGTAGTCTACGCAATACGTCAGTGCGTAGCAGTGTGCGATACTGTCGGAATATAAAAGAGGGGGGTTGCGCGTCGGACACGGGCCGCCGAATTTGTCAGTAGCCTTTGCTGTGTTCTTGACACACAATCATACCAGATAAAGTACCAAATATATTACGATTACTGGTGGTCCGCACATTTTTTTTTTCAGGTTGTCCAGAACGCTCGGCGAAGCCGCGCTCGGGTCGGAGGCTTAGCCTAGTTGGGGTCAGGGTTAGGGTTAGGGTTAGGGTTAGGGTTGGGTTGGGTCGGCGCCTTCTCTTGATTTGTAAAAAAAACACACGCCAAAACACCAAAACCAGCCTAAAAACCCCTATAAAGCATAATATAGTTGGTACTTTATCTGATATGATTTGTGTGTCAAATACTGGTGAAGGCGCCTCGAATTTGTCAAGGCCTTTCGATCTGCCCCTCGTCGCTGTGGTAACCTGTACAGCATATTACTTGTTAAGGATATGAGGCACTTTTGTCTAGCAGTATCAATCTGCTGTAGCGATGCTCTACTGCACACATACCTGATACCAGGTAGGTCGTCTTTACCGGTAACTCGTAAGCAACAGGAAGTCGCAACCATGGGTATGTGGTGTCGTGTACTGTGTGTGTGTGTTCTTCACATTAAACCGTTCTTCTACTCGTCGACATCCAGCGCACCCATTGTCCGTGCTGA
>JAYJME010001068.1:0-15313 GCA_036873775.1 Costaria costata
GGAAAAATAAGAATTTGACCTCTTTGTACTGAAATTAGTGTGGGGCACACCCAGTCTGACATAAGAATCCCAGTCTGCCCAAAAATAAGAGATTCTTAACATCTGTCGCGTACTGTACCCCGTATGATACGAGATGGGGTGGCCTGTGCTTGGATTCTGCTGTGGCTTACGAAGGCTCTGGGTTGACTCGGCCGGCTTGGATTCTGCTGCTGTGCTTGGAAATACGAAATACTCTGTAGGTTGGTTTGAGCCGGTTCGGGGTTCGAGGTGCTAGCTGCTGTGGCCTGGAAAAATCTCTAGGTTGATTGAGCCGGTAATAGAACGTAAAACACCCCCCAGCCAACCAGAGTGCCTACTACCGGTGTACCTGGTATAGTATATAGATAGCTACCCCAGGAAGAGTCTACTGCTGTCACGTGGCAAAGTTTATACGCGGAGCGATCCGTCTACCGAAATAGGTCGATGAGTTCTGTGAATTATGAATAGACTCAAAAAGGTAGAGCTGTGAGTCGGAAGGATTTCACGACTACTAACTAATCGGTAGGGTGCTGTTAGCCAACTAACTGACTAAAGTCGGTAAGTCGGCTGGCGAAGCAACTAGCTGATGATCAGCCACGGTTTATAACCCCTTTAGAGCCGGAAACGTTTTTTGGGGACAAAACTACTTGGAAAATGTGTGCGATACTTTGTTGGGGTAGTAAGGCGAACGAAGCGAGCCAAATCAGCCCTCCCCGGCCAAGAGCGGCCAAGAGGGGCCCGCCCAAAACGAAAAATGTATCCCACATTCAACAATCCTTCCTAAAAGTATGGAAACCCACTACGTCGGATAGTCGGCGCCTCCGGGAAACGACTAACTATTACTGTAGTCCGACTAATAACTAGTGGGTGACTTAAGTCGTGCCGACTCACAGCTCTTCAAAAAGAGGTTGCTTTGCTTATTGTTTTTTCAGGATTTTCATTGCTTGGTTAATTAAGCATTAAGCATGTAAATTGCTTACTTAGTGTATATGGGTTTTAGTGTTGAATACCATAACATGTATGTAATTTTTAATTGCATTTTAGTATGGCCATGCTAAAACTCGTTCGATTTGTTTGTACACTAAAACACATACCTACGTTTTATTGTATACCAGGTAGAGTTCACGATTCGCATGCTAAAACTAAAACAGCCGAAGTGAAGCAAATAAGCACGGCTTTGTTGCTTTGATTATGCTTACAAAAAAACATGCTTAATAAGCAACAAGCAACATTTTTATATTAGTTGCTCACCAACACTGCTGTTAATAATGAGTTATTTCCAATGCCTTTAGTACCTACCCCCATAGTATTGGAATCAATCGGGTCAGAAGTTCGACCGAGAGGATGTGTTATCTGGTAATATAATACCAGGTACTCGTATATATACATATGTACCAGTACTAAGCCCGGTAATATGTATGTATGTGTGTTCTTCACATTAATCGGTTCTATCAATAGTAGTCCATGGCCATTAATAGTAGAATGTGCTTTTTAGTGCTTGCAGATATAATACATACAATAAGGCAGTACGTACGCGATAAGAAAGCATCCTGCCGGCGCAAGGAGTTTCGCCGGTTGCTGCCGCATTGCTCCCTGTGGGCGCACCCTCCCCCCCCCCCCCGCCCTGCCTGCCTGCCTGCCTGCCTGCCTGCCCTCTCGAGCCGTTTCCTGGAGCCGCCTTCTCCACTTTATTCTGGTAGGGCATGGGCAGGGCACTGGGCTCACGGAGGTTTCAAGGCATACAGAGGCCATGCGGTTGAGCTAGGAGCGATTCAAGATATTTTTCGTCTCAAAATCCTGGAATTACACGGGGGCACCTGCACATTCCCCGAATCCAATACTAGATCACTATCACTTCTATAATAAAGTGGAGAAGGCGACAGTTTCCTGTTAGTTGATGTCTATCCATGCTATTATGCTATTGTGCTATTCTGTCCTTGAGAGAGAGGGCTCCTGGTTAAGAGCTTTCATCCTGCTGAGCCGACAGAAAAGGAAGCCGGGGGAAGGCGAGCGCTACATGACCAGATGACTTTGAATATATCGTATCATCTAGAGCGAGAGCGCCGTCTCCTGCTTGGCAGTTGTGGGAACTGTAGTGGCATTCATTCCGCCCATTGAATATGAGCGCGTGTGGTCGCCAAACTGATGCTAGTGCATGCATATTATATGATATGCGCACTTCGTGTGATACAGTATGATATCAAATTATATGCCAGGCACCGGGTATGATGAGCTGCCGGGTGGGGTGTACTGGATTCTGGATCAGACGAGACTATGTTATCATAAAATATACCGGTTGTGAAGACGTATCCACTGCTGCTGCTGCTCCTATTATATGAGGTGTACCAAGGGTATATATTTAGCTTGTTAATATTAATAGTTGTGCTGTTTGAAGACGCAGCAGCAGCAAAATCATCGCAGCAAGAGATTGGTCTTTTTGTCCGCAGACACTCTCGTATATAGATGAAAGCTGAGAGAGCCCAACCTAACTTGTGCGGTCTGTGATCCATAATATTTAATAGCGATCTCTGCATGTGTGTGCGTCTGCAGAGTAAAGAGGGTACGAAGCAGCAACTACCCCAGAAAAGTATCCCGCACTATTTCCAAGTAGTTTTGTCCCCAAAAACCGTTTCCGGCTATAAAGGGGTTAAGAACACGGGAACGTCGTATATTCAATACCTGGTATATACAATACTTGTTTTTTTTTTTGCCCATCCAGTTCTAGTTCTGTTGACTTTGACCCCACCCTATCGTACAATATTTACACCCAGCCCCCCTGAGGACGCGTGTGCTACGATAGAGGTACTCGTAGCACTTTTTGGCTAAAAATATTTTCTGAAGGAAGCAGCTCCTCACCTTAATTAACCCAAAACCTAACAGGGCGTGAATTACGTGGTGAAATGTTTCCCTGGCGCCCATTTTGTTGTAGTTGTTGTTGTTTTTGCTTCTTTTTTTTTTCTTTTTTTTCTATTTTGGGCTTTTTGCACCACGAGTCGAGGGCGTGGTGCGCGCGACTCGCTGCTCGCTGCACATCCGATTTTGAGCGCCGCACCATATACCTACGACTACGAATAATAAATAGGCCATGGCATGGTTCATCGGGTTAAAGCTCGCATTACTTGTCGAAGTTGGGTTTGGTTTTGATGAGGTACAGAGCCCCCCAAGTGTCGGGAACCTTAAAATACAGAGGGTGCACCCTTGCTACTGCTGTACCGTAGCATGTGTCTAAGGCTCAAAATAGGCGGCTGATTCGTGATGCGCGCAGCGCACCACCACCACCACCACGACCACCACCACCACCCGGAGGCCTCGTGCGCTCCCCGTCTCACGACCCGAAGGCGAGCTGCGACCCCCCGCCAGACCCCCCGGGGGGAGGTGGGGCGGAGGAATCCAGGGGGGCCGCCGGACATGGTACCCACAACGGCATCTGTTCAATTCTAGGTATGATACATAGAGCGGTGGGGTGTAGGGCCCTCGAAACCAAAGACGTCAGGAAACGGTCAGTCAAGGGAACACGTCCAGCGGTCAACGGGTGTAAACCCGAGCGTTCCACACGCACCGAAACCTAGTAGTTCGGCGTCAGTCAAGGTAAATTATCGGAAAACTGCCGTCCGTCAAAGGGGTACGTTGTAGTTTGGCGTCAGTCAAGGTAAATTATTGGAAAACTGCCATCCGTCAAAAGGGGTGAAAGTGCCGGTCTCCTGACATCTTTTTTGCTCGGAACAGGCCAGTGTTATTTAATATTAATATTAATAGTTGTTATTCTTATCTCCGTGCCGTTAACGTGAGAGCCGGGAACGGTTTTTGGGGGACAATATTACTTGGAAATAGTGTTGGATCATTTTTTGCGGTAGTAAAAATAAAAGAAAGGGTTAAAAACCGGATACGTTTTTTTTATTCTGCACCTTAGGTGCCCCCTCCGGCAGACAGATGCCCACGAAAAAAAAAAGTCCCGACACCCAGACATGGGTGTATACAAAAACCAAGTAAAATGGTAGAAATTGGTATTCCGTGAAGCTCGACGTCTGCAAAACCTGCGAGGAGATTCGTACCCTGCAGGAGTCAGTCACAATGCAGTACTCGATGATCTCCGGCTCTCATATACGATGGCGGAATCTCGACGTCTGCAAAATTGCTCACCAGCTGTACGCGCCGCCTCTATACATTTTTCCTGAGATCGATGCTAATCGGTCGTGAAAAAGCCAAAATACAACATAAAATACAAACATGAAAAAAATAATCAGTTTTCGTACGTAATTCCGTCTAGAAAATCCCAACGAAAACTGGTGGGTTTGTTTTTCATTTTGACATCTGGGAAGGCGTGTTGGTCGTTTTTCTCTTTTTGTCGAGCACCCTTGGCCCCGACGGTCCATTTGTAGTGGATAGCCTCGAATACTACCAGGTATGTACTAGCGTTGATGCCGCGGGTTCGATTCTCCGTACGGGGTCCTTTTGCCACCCCAAAAAGTATCGCACACTTCGTATTTCCAAGTAGTTTTGTCCCCCAAAACCGTTTCCGGCTCTTAACGGGTTATAAGTTATTGGATATACACCATAATCACTGAGCTATATATCGGTCAGCGCCTACTGTAGCTCAGTGGTTAACCCTTTCACTACCCCAAAAAGTATCGCACACTTCGTATTTCCCAGTAGTTTGGTCCCCAAAAACCGTTTCCGGCTCTAAAAACGGGTGAAGTTATTGGGTATACACCACATAACCACTGAGCTATATATCGGTCAGCGCCTACTGATTGCTCAGCCAATCTAATAAAAGAACGATGCGGGGTCCGCCGGCGGCTAACCCTTCCACTACCCCAAAAAGGCATCCCACTATTTCCAAGTAGGTTTGTCCCCAAACACCGTTTCCGGCTCTAAAGCGGTTAAGTAAGCCTGGACCTCGGATGTTACTCGAAGGGTTGCAATCCGTTTGGTCAGCGCTGCCCCCGGCTTTGGCATGATTTACGGCGCTTCTTCTTCCCTGGCAGTGTGTGTACCATGACTTTTCGGTCAGGTATCTATATATCTGTACATATTTCGGTAATTTCCATGAGAAAGGAAAAAAATGCGAGAGTAAGGCGAGTTGGGGGGAATTTCTCGAAATACGCCAACTGCCGAGAGCGCCTGATAATAGTAGCGTGGGTGGGCTCAATTCGATGCTGTTAGTAGTCGACGAGGGAAGTTTGTATGCGCGTGAATTTCTCGGAAGACACCCAACTGCCGAGAGCGCCTGACAATAACATAGCGTGGGTGGGCTCAATTCGACGCTATTAATAGTCGACGAGGGAAGTTTGTATGCGGGTGAATTTATCGAAAGACACCCAACTGCCGAGAGCGCCTGACAATAATATAGCGTGGGTGGGCTCAGTTCGACGCTATTAATTGTCGACGAGGGAAGTTTGTATGCGTTGACGCCTCCTCGCGGTAAAAATGCAAGGCGCGTACAGCCGTAGTGGGGAGGGGGGGGAGAAGAGCGTGCTATGTGACCCCTCGGATCTGAGTCACGACGTCTTGAAAATGAATTTCGGCGGAAAATCTTCTGCTTTTTCACCATGTATGTAATAAGCGGCGGCTGCTTTGAAGTGATATTTTTCTGTTTTAGCAGGAATTAGCCGTCTGTTTTTCGCGAGAGCTAGTATATAGAGTGCAGCTGATAGTTCGTACTGGATGTCGACGAGTGGAAGAACGGTTTCGTGTGGAGAATACGCACGCACGCACGCACGCAGTGCTGTGTGTACTCACTCGTACAGGGCCTGGGTTCGATTTACTTACGAGGGAGCAAGATTAAGATTTGGCCGTGGTTTTTTTTTTTTTTTTTTTTTTTTGCTATCTTCCCATTTTTTTATCTTCACTCGTCTTTCTCCTTCTCCCCCCCTAGTCGTAAGTCAGGTCCGGGGTCACTAAGCAGGCTCTTCTCCCCCCCCTCCTCACTACGGTATGTGCCTTGATTTTTATATCGCGAGAAGAGTTCAGCACTTTCTTCCCTCGTCGACTCGCGTCGAATTCTGCTTACCCACACTATCAAGCGCTCTCGGCAATAATTGGTGTCATTCGAGAAAAAAGCCCTTTGCTTGAGCCGGGGTTCAAACTCGTGACTTCCAATCTCAGAGTTTTCGAGGCTACCTCTGAACCACAGGGGACGAGCCGTATGATCTCCATGATCTACTGTAGTAGTAATAGTAGAACATGTTTCCTGGCTTGGATCCGTGTCACACAGATCCTGCACAACATATCATAACGACGCAGATAGGATCTAGATGATCTAGATCGTGATCTGTCCGGTGTGCGAGTCATTCTGCTCACGGAGATGCTTGTTACTCAGCAGCGTACCGTAGAGTATAACAAGCAAGATAAAACACCCCCGTTGAGACGAGAAATTCGGAACCGATTTTCTCTATATACCGGCAACCTGCGACAAGGGGGGGGCACGCTCGACCAGAACGAATGATGGTGGCTTTGAAAATATTGCCGGTAGGATCTTCTAGGGATTGATTGGACTGCTCGTTTTAGCCAGTTTAGGAAGCAAATCCTATTTAGAAAAGGAAATAAAAAACATAGCTACTTATAATACGTAGTTGTGTCGAGTTGTGAGATCGAAATTTTCCTCAAAAACTCTCAGCTTTGCAAGCTTAGCGAGATACTTCCATTGCGCGTGCTATGGGGTGTACTACTCTGTGTTCAAGAATGTATGTGTGGTCTGATGTATCGACTGCCCCGCAGCCATGGAAGATAGCTTATATCGCCGTGTATTAGAGGTCCCCAAACACAGAGTGAGAGCATCACAGCTGTCGGGGCCCGAACGAAACCTGCTATAAAGCATAACGCCTACGTAGCAACGTAATAAAACTTAAAACAGTCCCAAAATATCCTCAGCAAACACAATACGTAATACACGTCAATGCTGGGTATAGATAAAAATACGAACATACTGCTGTGTGTGTAGCTTAGTTAGGTTTCATATTTCGAAGTAGCGCTTTACGGTCTACAAAATCTGAAGCTTTTTGTACGAAACAAACTCGCTACTTTTGTTATACCAGTAACACGCAATGGCCCCTAGTACCAATACTACTGCTGTAGGTTTTACGGTTTACTTCCTGACCAATTATAGTGGGATCAAGGCACAGGGCCAGGCGTAGACCCAACCCAACCCCAAAAACCCTAGCTCCATACATCAACCTTGACCCGAACCCTGAGCCAAAACGGGCCAAAACTGGCCAGAAAAAACGCGGCTGGCCTTACAATGTGGTCGCAGGGATCTTTAGGGAGGTAGACTGTTCACCACAAACGGGATCAGACGGGACAGGAAGCAGCCCCTGCTGGTGGGATCAGGGTAGGGGCGTAGACCCAACCCAACCCGTAACCCTAACCCTAACCCTGACCCGAACCCGCACCCAAAACGGGCGAAAACTCAAAATTGGAACGCGGCTGCGCCGCTATCACCTCAATAAAAAAAAATCCGACAAACTGATGCAAAACAGTCCTCGGCCAATAAGAGCGAGTAAAATTTTGCCCTCCAAGATCCCTGCGACCAGAGTGTAAGCTCTACTGGAACAAAACGCGGCTGCGCACCTTTCGCATCAAGCGTAACATTTTCCAAACTGCGAACCACGATTAATTGCCATCCTGGCCAATGATCAGACGCAGAAAGAGGGTAGAAACTAAAGGGGAAATTCTTACCGGACAAATAGTTAACGCTCCTATCATACTACTACTACTACTACTACTACTACTGCTACTGCTAGGGTGTGAGTTGGCTGCGCTTCCCGGCTAGTTCCTAGTTGGCTGGTTAAGCCAACCGACTAACTGACTTTATTTGGCTATGATAGTCGGCTGGCGCTATTTGGCTTTATGTAACACATACAAAAAATACGATAAAATGTGCGCCAATGGCCTACGGCACTACCATAAGCACCGGCACCGTGGTCGTCGATGACGATGGGTTTTGATGCGCCAGGATTTGCAGTGTAGTAGACCTCTCAGCTCTCTCGCTCTCCCCCTCTCTGAGCAAGTGCTCTCACGGGGAAATGCGCACCCTGTAGCAAAAAATCCTTCCATAAGCAAGGAAACCCAAGTAGTCGGATAGTTGGCACCGCTGCAACAAACTATAATGCCTAGCCAATTAATACCTAGTAGCTGGCGACTACTCGTATTATCAGCAATCGAACCCACAGCTCCATAACTACTGCATCATTGTTCGTTTTTTTCGAGCTCCTTTTACAAGATGATAGTAAGGGTTTTTAGATGGGTAAGCTGTTTACTACGTGTTCCATCATTTAGCCGGCCAGGAAGCGTTCGTAGACATAACCCAACCCTTAACCCTAACCCTAACCCTGACCCAGACCGAAAACGGCCCAAAAACGGGCGAGAAACGCGACAGATATCACACTGCGCCGTTTTTGCATAAATTCTGAACTGCGGACCACGATTGGTTCCAATGTGCAATTGACCACGCTGCTATAATAGACACATAATATGAAGACAAAAACAAGCCTACGAAGAGCAAAAATATTCGGGGTACCCCTAGGGGTGTACCGAGACTTTCCACCCCGACACACGAACTTGGTCCATGGTCCCACCCAAAGTGGGCCCATCCCATTGGTAATATGATAGGATCCCACACACCGGGTGAATGTTATAAACCGTGGAGCGCGTAGCGCGGAACCACCCTATATAATACCTGTCCGGTGCGCGTAGCGCCTCTAGCACCATATCAGAGATCCTAGAACCATATCAGAGATAGATCCTGGAACCATCTGGAGAAAAACCTATATCTGGAGTAAAACCTACTGGTATATAATTATACCGTCGGGGTGAAAGTCACTTTACATCCCTAGGGGTGTACTAAATATCTTTGCTACGAGGAGACCTCCTCTTTTATTGCACTCTCCGCGTTGTCTGGCAAATCGTTTGGCGCGCGTGGTAATATAGTTGTATGGTATATTATGGTATGGTATATTATACTAATTAAATAGTATGCTTAAGTACTGGTATATCTTAGCAAGCAATACGCTACGTAATATACTATACGTATCATACTACTTGTACCATGTCGGAATGTATTATACTGGTTTGGTATGTATGTGCAAGATCTATACGTACATGGTTGGCTCTTGCGACACGAAGGAAACTCCCCGTCTGAATATTCAGTATTCTCAATCCGGGAGAACCCATTACTATGGGCACAGACTGGAGCTGGCCTTACAGATTGTAAGCTCTACTGGACAGACAGCCAGTCGGTACCATCATACCGACATAATAGCCCATAGACCCAATACATACTCGAAAATCGTAAAAAAAGCTGACTCTGGAGGCTGGACGCCAGGGATAAGACATGCTCTCACTCACTCGTACGATTAGTTTGTTCTAAATGCGACCGCGATCGCCCAGCAGGGGAGGGGGAGCGTTACTCAAGGGAAAGAATGCTACAGGTAGCTGCTACTACCTCGTGCTTCGTATGAAACGTATGATAGCTCTAAGTATAATATATAACTACTGACCAGCATGTGTGTGTTCTTCACATTAAACATTAAACCGTAACAACTGCTGCGGTGCGCCGGCTGTCGCCGTATGTGCTACATGTTTGTCACCGGCATATGGTATACTGCATGATATGTGTGTGACGTAATGGCCGCGGAAGTAAGTGTGGAAGTACATAATGATGGTATAATATTATGATTATGGATCACATTCCATATCCTATCCCATCCGCGCGCCGGATAGTATACCGGTCAGTGTTAAAATCCATACATTACATACCTACGGTACAGTAGTACCAGGTACCTGGTATCATATTACGTACGACGAAACACATCATAAAAGAAAAAAACGTCAGCTGTGAGATCGAGGATTTCGTCGAAACTCAACTTTGCAAGCTGCGTGGGTTTGCAAGCTGCGTGGGATACTTCGATCGCGCGTACTACGTACGTGTTCTGTACCAGTATAACCTAATAATGGGGGATGTATAATAGTCCATATTGAGGGAAAGAAAACATAGTATTATGTTATACTTCGAGTAATAATATGACCGCCTTATTGGGGGAAGCCGGATCCCTCGCGAACGGCGGTTACAGCCTTGTCGAGAGCGTGAGATCCCCCCAACAGGGCGGTTGCTGCTACTACTGCCCTTACCCGGGCGATATCAAGTTGTTATTATTAATAATAGTAGTATAGTTGGTGTGTTGTGCGTACAATACTGCTTGTAGTACACAAGAAAATATACTGGCAGCTATTAACCTAACAGAGCGCGGCACAACGGAGGAATGCTGCGAGTGACGACGAACAGGAGGAGTTAATAACCCCTTTAGAGCCGGAAACGGTTGTTGGGGACAAAACTACTTGGAAGTCGTGTTGGATGCTTTTTGGGGTAGTAAAAGGGTTTTACAGAAACGTGCCCATCGTGGACAAGGAACGCAGATCGATGCGTGTGATTTGACTTTTCTCCTGTTGGGACAGGGGATACCATGACAAAAGCACGCTATATCTCAACAGAGTAGACATGTACCAGGTATGTATCCTTACGAGGTGTGCTTCGAAGAAATATAGATTTCAACATTGTTGTTGAAACCCATACCCTCGACAGTCGACCGTTCGAGCGCTTTGGCGTGACGCCTGGAATAAATAGTGTTCGGTTCACCTGTTGCACAGGGCGTCGTGTGCCTCTATACTGCTCGGGCGGTAGGGGGGTGTCGTGGTGAGGAGGGGGGGTACATACAACAATTTGTAGCAGGCCGAAGGCGAGAAAAAAAAGGTATAATAGGTACGACGTATGCGCACGACGAATCGCATACCTGGTACTACTGTATACCAGGTATGCCATCAGAATTGCTTCGGTGTGCCTCTCTAGAGTCTAGGAGTATACCAGGTATGCCTGAATCAATTCGAGAGACTCAAGCCTCAAGCCTAAAGGCTCCCCTAGGGTGTCACAGTACAGATGTGGAGAGGCCTCGACCGCCCTCAATAGGGCGATAGACCGCCCTATCGAGCGACCATGCCTCAGTAAGGCGGTGACCACCTTACTGCGAGTGCCAGTTGTACCAATCGACTTTCACCGCCTTTATATCCGGATACCGCCTTACTCAGACCGCCTACGTACTGGAGGGAGGAGGGAGTCTGTGTGTGTTCTTCTGTTATTTCTACTCGTCGACATCCAGCTGATTCTTCATCCTAGAGAGATGCAAGCACTGCTTGCTGGGGTAACAAAGTTCGTCTCAGAGATAATGCATCGTACCAGTGACTCGTAAATAATGAGTAAGGCAGTAAAGGAGATTAGACGATGCACTCCTACTGCTGTTAATAGCTGTGCAGTATTATTATTGTAGTTTACCAGGATCATTTGAGCCAAAGCAAAACGGAGTATCTAAATAAATATATCATACCACCAGCAGTATGAAGTGCGCGGAGACCTTCTTCGTAGATGACAGATGACACGACGAGTAATTGGGCCGAGGAGAGTGACGCTCCCCCCTAAGACGTACGCTCTGCACTACAGAGTATGCCCGACGACGAGTACCGCTCGCTAAAAAAAACATGTTCAGGCATATCATAGCATATCATATCATACGAAGTATCATATCAATCAATCAATCAATCAATCATCAATCAATTAACAACCAGTCACAGTCTCAATGAATTTCAATTGAGCAATCATCTATCTCATCTATCGACGACCAACCAATGTTCTCTATCAGGAAGGTCCTCCCGAGTACCTTCCACATCATGCTTTGCGGTTGACTGCTCCTATTATTGCCTGGTACGATATTCGGCTGGCCGTAGTCTACGTACTACTCCTCAATACGCACGTATTACAACAGTACGACTGACAGATAAACCGCCAAAATCAACTGCTGTTGCTGCTGCTGTTGTTGTTGCTGCCTATATATTGTTGCTGCCTACCCGGTATATATACTGGCGTTTCATTCACCCCGAAAATGAAAACATGCTAAAAAAAGACTGGAAAAAAAAGGGAAGAACTTTGAGCCTTGGAATTTAGTACGTACTGAACTGCTGCTGCCTGCTGTATCCTGCTCGCAATCGACACGACGAGGGTTTCAAGAGGCTTTGCAAGGTCAAGCACGAGAAGAGATGAACGGCGTGGCAGCCACCACCTCTACCACTATGATCGTGTACTCACATCCAGCTCTACCACTATGGTGTACTCACATCCAGCTCCACCGGCCACAAGGATGGTCTTCGGGGAAGATGCGAGGCCGGCCATTGCTGTTGCTTGCTGCTGCTGTGCTGGTGCTGCTTTGCTTTTCTTGGTTCGCTTTGTTAAGATTTTCCAGCCGAAGGGTTGATCGATCTCGATCCAGCAGACTCTGACGATACAGGCTTGGCAGGGGAGAGAAGGAGGAGGTAGAGAGGAAAGGAGGAGGGGGAGGACGGCGCGTGGCGCTATCGAGATAGATGCAATCAATCTCCGGGGTAGAGAATAAGTCTGTTGGAGCACACGCCGAGGGCACAACAAGTGAGTGTGGTGTAGTGCGGATGGATGCGCAGAGTAGACAGATAACGGAGAGAGTATAGATATCAGAGAGAGCCGCTGTCGCCAGTCAACAAAACAAGGAGAGAAAAAAAAGCACGCGGAGAAAAAAAATTACGCCAAGAAACGGAACAGCGGCGGTGAGTTGCAGCGAAGTGATGAAGTGATACAGAACATTTTTTTTCTCGAAGAATCTAAAAAATCTAAAAAAAATCGGCCGATGGGATGGGGACCACGAAATATCCGAGTTCGTATCCTTCACAGCGGTGTACGGCGCACGCACACAGCTTTCCAGATCTATAGTGTTCCGACAACAACGCAGCGCAGCGATGCTTGCACGCTCATGACGCGAGCCTCACGTGCTTTGCTTGCTTCGGATGGTATCTCTCTTTCAAGCAGGTAGACAAGGAGTGAGTCTAGATGCACGTAGCGCGTTTTTTTGAATAGAACCAGCTCTCTGCTGTGTACTTCATCTTTTGTTCTTTCTTCTTTCTTCATCTTGAACATATTGTTTGCGTATTACTTCGAAGGCTTTTTTGTATTTTTGAGAGTTCGGCCGCACTGCCACAGCAAGCAGCGTCGGCTGATACAGCTCGTACACAACACGCACAAGCAGAGCACCAGTCCCACCGGCGGCCCCTCCACTCTACCTACCACTTTCCCACGGATATCTCCGACCCCCGAGGCCCCGAAGCATCAGGAGAGTGCTTGCTGCCTGGAAAAAGGACCTCCTCAATCAGAAGGACCAAAGACTGGCCGAGAACGAATATACCTGCTTCTGTGCGTGAAAGAACATTTCAGCGAGAGCTTGTTCTTCTTCTGCTCTCTCCAGATAACACGTACGCACAGCAGAGAGACACACCACAGCAGCAATGGGCGACCTCCCCACCCCGAGCGGCCAGGTACCCGAGGACCTGCGCGCGGCCTACGCCAAGCACGGCCAGGAGCAGGTGTTCGAGTACGTAGATAGCGGGGTGGTCAAGGCGGCGGACGACATCGACGCCCTCGTGGCTCAGCTCCGCTCGATCGACCTCCCCCGCCTTCATGATCTGCACAAGTCCACCGACTCTGCTGCTGCACCCGGCGGCTCCTCCTCTTCTCCTGAGGAGCCCCTTGCGGAGATGAAGCCCATCGAGTCCTTCGGGAGCCTGGAATCCGCCCCGGCCGAGGACAAGGACCGCTGGTTCAAGACGGGGCTGAGAGCGGTGGCGGAGGGGAAGGTGGCCGTAGTGGTGCTGAGCGGCGGGCAGGGCACCCGGCTCGGCTTCTCCGGGCCTAAGGGGATGTACGACATCGGGCTGCCCTCCGGGAAGACCCTCTTCCAGCTGCAGGCTGAGAGGTTGCTCCGCGTTTGTGCGCTGGCCTCCCGGGTCGACGGCAGCAGCACCTCCACCACCAGCAGCGCTCGTATCCCGTGGTACATCATGACTAGCCCCTTGAACGACGCCGCCACCCGAGAATTCTTTGCATCCCACAAGTTCTTCGGCATTCCGGAGGCGGACGTGTTCTTCTTCTCCCAGGGGACCCTCCCGTGCATGACGAGGGAAGGCAAGATCATCCTCGAGAGCGCGAGCCGCGTGGCCATGGCCCCCGACGGGAACGGGGGCATCTATCCGGCCCTCCAGAAGAAGGGCGCCCTGGCGGACATGCGCCTCCGCGGTGTGGAACACCTGCACGTGTTTTCCATCGATAACGCCCTCGTGCGCGTCGCCGACCCCCACTTCCTGGGCTACTGCGTCGAGAACGGGGCGGACTGCGGGAACAAGTCGGTGTGGAAGTCTGACCCTGAGGAGAAAGTAGGCATTGTCGTGTCCCGGGGAGGAAAGCCTTGCGTGGTGGAGTACTCCGAGATGGACAAGGAAAGCTGCGAGCGGAGGGACGACACTAGTGGAGGCGGTGGAAGGCTGGTGTTCGGGGCCGGGAACATCTGCAACCACTACTTCTCGAGGGAGTTCCTAGAGAACACCGTGCTCCCGGGGATGGGGGACATGTATCACGTCGCGCACAAGAAGATTCCCGCTGCCGACGGAGCCCTCGGCGAGACCCGCAAGCCTTCGGAGAACAACGGGATCAAGCTCGAGTCCTTCATCTTCGATGTCTTCCCGCTCTCCAAAAAGATGGTCCTCTTCGAGGCGTCCCGCGCGGACGAGTTTGCCCCCGTGAAGAACGCCCCGGGGACCGCGACGGACTCCCCTGACACCGCTCGCGAGATGATCTCTGCGCAGGCGAAGCGTTGGGCGCGGGCGGCGGGTGCGAGCCGCCCCGGGGGGGAGGGGGAGGGAGGAGGCGGTGGTGGTGGAGAGGGAGGGGGGCTGTGCGAGGTTTCTCCCCTGGTGTCTTACGGCGGGGAGGGTTTGCAGGACCGGGTTGGTGAGATGGAGAAGGTGGTTTTCCGACTTGAATGAGTGAGGGGGAGGGGAGTGAGAGAGATTGATTGACTCCCGACTCTTTTACGTTTCGTGTTGTTTTTTTCAGTTTACCCCGCCGAGAACGTACCGTACATGTTCCAGTCCGATATAAAATCGAAGAACGTATCGATGTGTGGGTTGGACGCTTGTTTTTGTGGGTTGGCTATACAACGAGAGCATGATGGCGTTTTTTTGCGGGCAATCGGCTGAAATCCAACCTCGATTTTTTTGACTTTACGTCGGCGGCTGATGACGTTGTTATGCTTCTTTCATAAACGATCTGAACGGAAATGTAAGGACCGTTAGGTATTGATATTTATACATGAACGATCCTTACATTCCCGTCCAGCGTTGTATTGTCCCGCGCCCACAAACGGGGGAACGGGGGGGGGGGGGGGGCCCCACCGGT
>JAYJME010001069.1:0-15523 GCA_036873775.1 Costaria costata
ATTTGGGGCGGCGGGGGGGGGGGGGGGCGGGGGTTACTGTATGTAGTTCCTTGAGCATTGTGCCTGCAACAATTCTGGGGGGAGGGGGGTGATGAGCCGGGGGGGGCAGCGAGCAACGAATTCAGAGAAAGCCAAGCTGCGTTGTGGGATTTGCTGTCGGCCCGCGGGCTGTTTTGATACCCGGTGCCCGGTACAGTACGTGCTGTCCGTTTTGCTATCTATAATACCGTACCATACGGGTACATGTACACCACGTGTAAGTCGAATCGAAGGTGATGATGTTCGAGACGTCAATCAACCGCGCGAAGTTTCGGCGGCGATGGCTGTTTCTCCGCGCATCTATTATATACGTATCTCCCCTCTTTTTTGCTTCCATGTATGACATGTGTTCTTTTTGTTTGTGTGTGCTTGTGTGGCTATGGTTTTGTTTGGTACCGCGGTTGTTTGTTCTTGGTGCTTCAGGAGGAGGAGGCAGGGGGTTCTGGTGGAAGCGGGGGCAGAGGTAATTCGTTTAGGCTCTCATTTTTTGTTTTTGTAGGGATGCTCTCTGTTGCTGCTTGTCGGCCCCGCACGATTGAAAGGTTTTAGCACATCGACCGGCCGGTTGGCTGGTCGAAGGCCAAGGCACGCCCTGCAGCCTTTTAGCTGACACATGTAAAAGCTAAAAGCCAGTGCGAGTCGCTGTTATAGCCGCTGTGCTGCGGGCAACGCGCGCGGTCACTGCTGTATACGCTACGTAAAAGTTAGCTGGTAGTGCGAACCGCTATTATTATCGCTGCTGTGCTGTGGGCAACCAACGCGGTTACAGTCTGGTCTACTGACGTACAGTAGTAACAGGTATAATAGTAAGTAGTAGACGGACCTGGCGGCTGTTCCCTAGAGAGGAAGAGATTTCATGCCAGGTGGAAGTCTGTAATGACTTCCGAGGGGAAAAATTGCCGGAAAATAGTGTGATGCTGCGCGGAGCCGCCGGGGTTGTTAAGGTACAGCAGTAGTAGTAGTAGTAGTACTGTGTGTAGTAGGGTATGTGCGGCACGGCACGCGAGGACCTTGTTGATACTTGTACTACAGCAGTACTCTGTTGCATGTTGCGTGTTCCTCCCAGAAAGTTTACGACACAGCACCTTTGTCTGCCCTTGCAGCTTGTCGTTTTTGTAGCTGCACCTGTGCGTTCCAAGTAGAGTACAACACCCCAAAGCACATTGTCAAGCACATCAGACACAGTCTACAGGCAGATCAGACGGATATAGGCACATCAGACACTATCAAGCACATGTAATACATGGACGTGAATCCATATCGCACGATAGACTAACATTGCGTCCAGTTATTCATTTTCCTGCCCACGCGCATGTTCAATTCCGACTCGTGTAGGTTGTCTGCACGCTTCGCCCTAGTAGGTAAGGCGGCGGTTGTGGTGTTTGTGGCTCGAGGCGCAAGAGAGGAGAGTGGAAGTGGAGGCGAGTACACGAAGCACTTATGTGCCGCTTCACCCTCCTGCCACCCTTTGGGTCTCGTCGAGGAGGAAACATAAGCCACGCAAACACATAAAACAAAATTCAGTCACGGCGTCGTACATACCACTCGACGAAGCGGCGGCCTAACTGCAATCTGCACAACAATACCGTTTCTTTATCTTGATGCAACTGGCACAGCCTTGCCCCCGCGAAGCGAACGCCTAAAGGTTCCGCCTCGGCTTCGAGCAGCCAGGGCTCCGTGCACTCTGCGCACGCGGGGGCACGGCTTCCGCCCCCCCGCCCGGTGACACAATAAGACGCTGTCGACACGCTGTCGGCAGCGTGACACACCTCTGGGAGCTATCCGCCCCCCCGCCCGGTGACATAATAACACGCTGTCGACAGCGTAACACGCCTCTGGGAGCTACGACTTGCCCTACTGACGGCCGCAACCCCCAAGGTAACTACCGTCCCCGATACCGAACGCCTGTCGGCAGACTGGTCGGCGTAGTCGGCATCGCTATACAGTCAAATCCAATCCCGCACCCCTCACAAACGTCAGTCTCATACCCTTGGTCCGGTGAAGGTGTGCCATAATCTTCAGAACTGCTTTCCAGTGCCTGTCGGTGGGGTTGCGGGAATGGGGCGCCACAGCACCGACAGTGTCTAGATGTTCGGCCTCGTCATGGTCGACAGCCACATCACAGCCATGGTCGACAGCCACATCACAGCCACATCAAGCTTCCCACAGCCTCCCCGCAAGGCCAGTCTCCTCCCGGCTCGCCCTCCTCCCTTGGACCTACAGTGGTCCCACACCGGGGGTCAACGGAACGTCAGACGGGGAGTTAACACCAAAACGACTCAGTATACTCTCAATTAATGCTTTCTGCGTACTATCCAATGTTCCTACAGCAGTAGTTCCCAGTTGCGCTTGAAAGCACAACCAGCGTACCAGGTTAGTTCTTCAAGGTTGCTCGTAAGGGGTTTCTCTACTAACACGGCATGGGAATCTTTGAACGTCTCGCCCGAGCCTGCGATCACCATGTCATCTACATTTGAACGGTCATAACCAGTTCTACAGGTACCTTACCGTCAACAATTATACGAAAAACATACCGTACTCTACCACTGTCTTTACCAGTAGCCCGGCCCACTGCCGTCCGCTCTGCTTTTAGACCGTACAGTGATCGGTTTAGGCGAACGGTCTGGCCTGACGTGTCACCACACCCACTGGGTATACAGCAGTTTCATGTAGATTTCATGGTCGAGTTTCGCGCGAACAAAAAGCTTGCGCGACGTCTATTCATAAATGGAAAATCTGGAGGCCCTTCTCATTTGCCACAGCCGCCAGGATTTTGACAGACGCTGACGGGGGAGTTGGTGCAAGCGTGTAAAAGTAGTCTTCATTTTGCACCCGCCTAAACCCTTAGCCACAAGTCTTAGCCTTTGTCTTTGCTATCAGTCCGTCCTTATCCCGTCTTGTATGTGAACACCCACTACACGCCTACTGGTTTCCGCCCTTGCGGCGGTGTAACGGCTTCGCAAGTCGCGGTCGTTTTGTGACCGTCCAACTCTACTTGCATGGCCTCGTGCCACACCGCTCTGTACTCGGGACACTCAACGCCTGCTGCGGACTGCGGGGGCGGTCCCACGTCTGCTGGGAATCCACTCGACACGCGCGCGCTTAACTCCCCTTTGTTCTCCTCAGGCCCTCCAACCATCATGGTCGTTGCATCCTCCGTGGTCCAGGATCTACTCTTCAACATACTCTCAGACTGTGACCACTCGTACGCTGCCGCAAGCAGTGCGTCCCCGATATCTCGGTCCATCCTTGGCTGATGCTCAGCAGGTTGACTCCCCTCCAGGCGTTGGCTCTGGCTCCGGGTTCGGCCCCACACTCTCGCGGGGAGCCGCCCCCAGTTGCTAAGCTCATGCGCTTCCCTCCCCGACGGGATCGCGGGGGTGGTGTCCTCACCGCCCCCTTGGTCGGTGTCGGCAGTTGATGCTGCGCTGGGATCGCTATCGATACTCCCTGCTGGGACCGACGGGGCGTCCACCGCTCCCCCTTGAGATGAACCGATCGTCTTGGTTGCCCCATTGCCGCCGTCGCTTGGGTCACTATATCGGATCTCCCTAGCGGGGCCGAGGGGGCGTTCACAGCGCCCCCTTGAGACGAACCAATCGTCTCGGCTGTCGCGTCACCGTCATCGCCGGCGGTAGGTGCCTGTTATGCATGCTCCCGCAAGAACGCGTTCAGATAAAAACGCCAGGTCGCGTCGAGGTCGTCCAGTTGAGCCAGACCATCTTCCAGCTCCTCTTCCACCCCCCCCCCCCACCTCGTTGCGACGTGCTCTCGTCGTCTGTGACGGACCCCCCCTCTTCCGTGAACAAGGAGTCGCTCGTTTGCGCAGAAACAGGGGGTGAGTAACATGGCGCGTGATCAGCACAGTACGGTGCCTCGGCAGCACTCGTACATAGCCTCGAGGGTGCCTACTGTAGATGCTGGTTCAAGGTAAAACCACTCCTGCACTTTCGCCAGCAACATATTCTCTCTCTTCACCTTGCAGCAGCCAGGCTTGAGTAAAGGGAGAAGCACTACCGGGGGGGGGGCGGGTACCATGCCACATTTCATGCGGCGACTTGCTCTCTGGATTGGCTGTAGTCGCTGTGCGATTCAGAACATGACGCGCCCGGTGGGACGCTTCAGCCCACAACGGCGCCGTTGCAGGCAAGGTTTTCGCTGGGAAAAAGCTCATAGGCCTGGATCCGGCCCGCCATTGCGGCCATCTCAATCAAACCTAGCGCGCGCTTTGCCATTCCATTGAATTACAGTAGGGACTATCGGCCGTCGTGAATTCATGCTTGATACCTCTCGATCTGCATAGGTCAACCACTTCCCCCCCCTCGGAATTCACCACCACCACCTGATTGAACGACTACCACCTTCGAGGGGACACTGTTCGCGCGAGAATCCGCGAGACATTGCTCGAATAATTCCGCGATGTCCGACTTGTGGCGCAGAAAAAATACACCCATTATCATGACTGCGAAAATTCGTCGCGCACAATGAGAGTGTACCGTTTCCTCCCGATAAACTCTACCACTGTTTTTTGCCGCTCAGGTCCACAAACACCCTCCCGAGTTTCTCAACTGATCGCGTGTGAGTGGACTGCTTCATACCTGCAGATTACCCTTCGCTTTGGAGCAACCCCGGCACTCCTGCAGTTCCCCCTCGAGAAGAATCCTTTGCTGATCCGCGGTTTTGCGGAGTAGAACCTCGTGAGAGTGCCCACAGCAGCGCGGAGTGGAAGTCGTTGATGATAATCGCTGACATTTGGGGCGGTTACCCCGGGGCGAGTACTGCACAGGCCTTTTCCGGACTACTTTTGTCGACCCGGTAGCCGTATAGGCTGTACAGGATCCCAATCAACGGAAACACTATCGAACCCTGTGACTTGAGTCTGACAATGACTCCCGTGGGGCACCAATAGAAAACGTGGCCGTTCTTGATGAGAGTGGGTAGTGAAAATACGTGGTAGCGTAAGTCTTGCACGTGTGCAACGTTAGTCAGCAGCACGCCCACGACATCATTTCCGAGCCGAAAGACAAAGCTGACATCATCATATCCCTCGATCCAGCGAGTTGTGCCGTCGGCGATGCGTAGTTTGAGGCTGGGCTCTCTGAAATTTATCATGCAGTCTGCCGAGGGCGTCATGTGAGTAGACGCCCCACTATCGCATATCCAGGCCTCGTCTCCTACCTGCCAAGCTGACTTTCCTTCCCCCATCCCTCTTCCATCATCGTCACACTTACCTGTCTCTTTAGTGCTGAAAGCTGAAGCCCGGACCGTACCATTATCCCCCGCTCCAACCTCGCTCGGCACCGCGAGCACAGCATCTTCCTTCGCTGCGGGACAGACATCGGCACTGTGCCCTTTTCCGCTAAATCTGCTGCATAACTTCGTCATGCATTTGGCAAAATCACGACTCTGCTTGCAACATCTGTAACACCTTCTCGTTAGGCAATTACCTTCGGCGGCGTTGGCGCCGCTGCCATCGCCACCGGCAGTCGCGGTTGAGGCATCACCACCCTCGTTGGTGCCTCTACCCCCTTGTCCGTGACTACCACCTAGTCTGCCTCCACCTTTCCCGCGGCTTCCACCTTTGCCGCAGCCTCCACTTTTTCCGCGGCCTCCACCGGCAGCGTCTCCAGCTTAGATCGCATGGCCGGACGCATTCGACCCCATCTTCCTGTTTCCAGAAAGTCGGCGACGCCGCTCTCAAATAGCCTTGATGGTGTCATTGCGGCCGAGACTGTCGTGAGATGCCAGGTTCCCTGCCTAAACGGTAGACATAGCATCGATGAAGGTGGTTTACAGCATGTGGTCATTGAGTGGCATTTCGGCGCTACGCATCTCCGCGGCAAGGTCCTCTATCCTACCCATCGCTGCAAAAGGGTTGCTACCGGGAGCTGTCTGAAAGCTGTTCTGGCGTCGGGAGAGGTCAGACTTGGCCCCCGCTGTTTGAGGGTCGTACCACGCAAGGAGAGCTTCCCACGCTTCCCTCGGCGACATTCGCCGATGCAGTATGCTTTTGTCGCTCTTGCTCTTGAGAGCCGCCGACAGGAAACTCCATGCCAGTGCATGCCTCTGCACACTGTCGTGTCTAAAGCCCCTGGTCACGAGTACCTCATTCTCGGTGTCCAACCCCCTACTAGAGTGTACACCGGCGGTTCCTAAGAAGCCTGTAGCTCTCGCATGGTTCCTTGCGTCTCTGGTTCATGGGATAAAGTCGGGTTTATTTCCACCAAACGTCGGTCTAACAGCATGCTTAAAAGCTACTTGTCGAGAATAAGGCTGGCGAAAACCACCAACAAACTCACAGCTGGGGAATGTACTCCCTCTCCAGCCCTCCCTGGCTGGTCAGGCTGGCCCTTCAGTGGGCCAAGCCCAACGGGAACAGCAGCTTCTCCGCGTTCCATTGCCCCCAAAAAATCGGCGATTCGCTGTCACGCAAAACTATATCTTTTTCTGCACGAGTATCACGTACGATCCATTCTCCAGCAGGTCCTGAAGTGGGCCGTACAGCAGCAGCAGTAGCAGCAGTGGCAGCAGCAGCAGCAGCAGTGTTGCCCTCAGTCTCTTGAACAGCATTGAGGTTTGTCCCTCTTGCACTTTCCCCCACAACAGCGCCGCCCTCGGCGCTGCCGGACTCCGATCGGCCGTCGTCCGCCATAAAGTCGATCATCATGCTCCTCATGGCTCCCAGCGTAGAAGCTTGGCTTTTTCGTAGCAGCTGGACCTCGCGCCTCAGCTCTTCCACATCCGCAGTCACGTCCCCCTCATGAGCCTATCCTTTTGAAGACATGCGTCTTTTCTGGTACCAGACCGCGAACTTTATCACTAGTGTGTTCAGAAGTCCCAAGTCCGAATGCCTGACTGTCCTGGGGTCTTATGAGTTTCTTTATACTCGTCGTAGTAGAGGACATAACAAGAGAGAGAGCTCTCAATAGAGATCAAAGCAGAGTGGGCCTTGGTGCCCAAATCCTCGATTCTCAACTCCGGAAATCATCACAACGCCTGCAAATATTTTGGCATATCTCTACAACATGAGAACAGTTATTGCGGGAACAATCGAAACGAACATGGGATCCTCGAGATATCCACTATTCATCGGTAAACGCTCATTACAACGTCAGTACAGTAAGGGTATGCAGGATACTGGCTACGTTGTCGCACGTATTTGTTGAACAGTTGACGCGTGCTACGATAGAGGTTGCACTTTTTGGCGTTTTTTGTTTCTGAATGACGGGGGTCCTTAACCCAAAAACGTCGGAATGTCATTCTTGTTTAGCAACATGATTTCTTGAAATGCCTAGTCAATGGGTTTGCTCATCGGACTGCCCTTCCAGTTTACTCGAAGATAGTTTTCGGGTGTGACATGGAGCTCTTAAAGTGGAGAGCCTCAGAAAAAACATCATGGAACAACACCTCAACCATCGTAGCATGGGTCAGTTGGATCCTCGAGAGATCAACCAATGATCAGTAGATGCCCATTGAATCGTCAGTGAGGGTATGCAAGTTATTGCAAAGGGTGTCATACGTGATAATTAATGATAACGCGCGTGGTTTAGTTTAACGCGTTGACTGATAAAACGAATGCTTCCGTACGTGTTGACCGGGGTAACGTGCGTATGAATGCATGATTGCCGGTACAAGGTGGGTCGCCGTATGGGGTAGATACAGACAGTGCACAGTCTATTTGAGTCAATGCCTCGTAAGTTGCGGTTGAACTAGTTACACCACTTTGTAAGTAACGTGATAATGCGAAGATCCTTCAGCAGTTCTTGTAGTCAACGAGTAGCAGCAACATGCCGTCGATAGACGTTGCTGTAAGAGACCATCGAGGTTGAGCAACTGGAGTGTTAGACACCCCCATGTCCACTCTCTACTCGTACCAGCATCTGAGGTCCCAGCAGCTCTTAGTGACAAACCTACGAATTGCCCCGAGAGCGGCTATTTAACATAAACAACCAGCGAATCATTCAATGGAGTTCAAAGCACTACCAAGGTCGGAGTAACATCCGATATACACTCGCCTCCATCAACAAAATATCCACATCATTGGAGAGCACGGGATCATTGGTGCTTAACAGGTTATGAGCCTCAGAACGCCCGGGGGTCGTGAAACCGAGCCACGACCGACCTAGACTCCGGAGTATCGAAAACTCAGCACCACCCGTCGAGGGAACGACGGAAACAACATCCAGTGAGTAAGGAAGGGAACTATAGTCTCGCCGAGGGAGTCGTGCGCGCTTTACTACTGTGCGTACGATCCGTGTTTCACGGAATACACCGCGTGAGTCACTGCTACTTACTGCGTATTGTACTGCTGTACACGATTGCGAGTTCTGCTGTTACTGACTGCAGATTGGACCCTCTGTACAAGATAAGGAATCTCGCCAAGCGAGCCGTGCGTGCCGTGCGCACCCTGCCGCTGTCTGTCCGATCCGTACTTGATAGGATGAAAAGGAGTATCACGGAGCGAGCCGTGCGCACCTTGCTACTGTTCCTACGATCCGTGTTCTTCTCGGATGAAACCGAGCCCCGCCGAGCGAGCCGTACTCGCTTCTCTGTTTTGCGTACGATCCGGGCAGGACCAATACATCAAGCGAGCATCGAGCTGGAATGATGCCGGGATTCAGTAGCAACATCCGCAACCTCATGAACGGCCTCACGAAGTAATGGAAGGGCGAACCCGGCCAATTGCGGGAGGCGCCCCCGGGCAGCGTATAACAAAGGCAATCCAGATATGTACTCGATCATGTCCACGGGCACGAAGGCACCCGCACCCCTTCTGGTGTCAAAGCACGAGGCAACGATCGGAGGTTTGGGCAATGGACAGGAAGCAATGTTGTATCCAGAAGCTTCGGACGTAGGGACGCGAGCCAACCCCAGTAACGAATACATCCAAGGCTCAGCGTTGGTATGCGAACCGCAGGAAAGGAGGAGCACTTCAAGAGGGACTGCTCTGCACTTACCAACAACTAGGAAAGGAGGAACAGCTGGCCATGAGCAGCTGGCCCAGGCGAAGATGGATTCCGGACACGACCACCCATCCGAATCCAGGGGTCGACTACACCATGCTGGATACGCCCAAATAAATAAGAAGCACCGGGCAACCCTTGGTACCCGGAACCACAACTTGCCTCGAGGAGCTGGTGAACACGGAGATGGAGCCAGGCCGTGACTACCTGTTCGATCGTGGTGGCCGATTCGCGGATACCATTTTACGACTTCTTCCTGCCGAGGGAAAGGAAACACTTACAGTACACGATTCAGTAAAGTACACACCTGAGAACAGCGACCGATGGATGGGAAATATCTACAGTACCTGGTACACGATTCAGCAACGTACATACCTGCGAAGACCGTCGTGAGAAAGCCTCAAGCGCGGCCGATTTGAGCTCCTTACAGTCAGATTGTAATACGTACCTACTCGCCGATTGTGCAAGCGTTATGATAAGAATGGTCCGCGAAAATCATTCTATGACGTCTGTTTTGGCGAGGGAAGGGAAAAATCTACACGATTCAGCAAAGTACACACCTGAGAAGCCCGGCGCACGACAACCTCAAGGAACGTAACCGTCCCGGTAACGCTTCATGACAACACTCGTGCATATAATTATTGGTCAACACAATAGTTACGACGGACAGCACTAACAACACGTATACCCCCACAAGACACAACAAGCACCACCAACAACAGGGAACGATCAACCAGGACATCTCTCACACCACCACTACAAGCAAGCCCAGGACCAACCCCCAACAACATATCCGACACTGACCGGTCACAGGAAGATCAACTCAGCGGTACTATAGTTCCGGGTTGGGAAGCATTGAAGGCTACAGCGCCGAGATCTACCCCAACGGTGAAGTATATCGAAGCCAAAGAACGATATTTAAGTCGCGTTCCCATGGGTGGCGTTGAAACTCAGCACAGACGAAGCGCTATCCATATAGACAGATGGGCAATCAAAGAGGGCATCACTCGCGACTTCGACGGCGACATGGGCAGATTCGTGAGCAGATTTGCAACAACAGAATGCATCATCTCTACATATTTATGCGCGACACTGGTTCTGGCACTTCTTGCGCATCGCCTGGGACAAGCTAGGCAACCCTACCCTGGAGGAGATTGTCCCAACGAAAGACGCCATCGATCAGCAGCACAGCCGGTGCCTTGCATTTGGGTCAAGTTCATCAGTAAACACAACGCAGGAAGCGGTAAGGTTTTTCTATATGATAGGATCATATTCTTGGGCTAAATTAGAGCAGCGCCATGTCGTAGGAAGGACGACGGGTTTGTGCAATGTTGCATCGCATGAGGTACGCTTGAGGGTTTATGGGTTTATGCGTTTCCTTCAAGCACTGATGATCGGTAATCACGATGCTACCAGAGTTATCAGTAATTTATTTGAGTATGCTGGCGTGCAATACAGCCGCGCAAGGAACCAAGCTCTACGGGACAATTGTGGGGTCCCTACTGTGCATGGAAACACTACCCCTCGTCTACCACGTTAACGACTGAAACCGGGAGGTAGACATATACAAGGGTTGCACACCTCGGATAATGTAACACTTAACGTTCCACATGAATGTTACGGTTCGGCGGAAAAAAATGTTAACATTACGTTACTATTAATAGTTTATCTGATTTCTAGATATTGTGGTATCATAGTGTTAGTACGCTACGGTATTGGCGGGCGATTGCATAACACAATGTTATCGTGTTAGCTAGCTGCCGCATTGGCAACAGTATTGTGTTACTACGTTATAATCTGTAGCTCGTAGCGAGTAACATAACGTTAGGGTGTTAAGCGGAAATGACAATTGCATCGTAACACGCGTTAGGTAAATAACGTACATGACCGACAAAACACTAACACAATGTTAATGTGTTAGCTCGTATGCAAAATGTGCTTTAACACAAGTTAGTAGGTAATGCATACCCCCAATCTAACATCAACATTATTACTGCTGCGTTACAGTTTAACAACATTATTACTGCTGCGTTACAGTTTAACAACATTATTACTGCTGCGTTACAGTTTAACAACATTATTATTAACACTCGTATGTGCGAGTGTTAAACGTTTTAGATGGATAACGTTCTGATGGGGTTTCCTGAAAAATATGAGGCTTTTTTTCCGGGGAATGCTTCCTAACTATTCCCTGTTTCGGGGTTTCAAAATATGGAGGCGTTGTTTTGGGGATTCTATCTTATCTTCCCCTCCCGGGGATGTGTTGTATGTGTCCCCGGGTGCCAGACAGTCTATATTTAACCCCAGTAAATAACTAACATTATGTTACTACGTTACTCCGCGACTCCGCTTCAAGTGTATAACGCTACACATGTTAGATCCCGGGAAGACCCAAACGGTAACACAGAACAGTAACATAACGTTGCAGTCATTTCAGATCCAACCGTCAAGTAGTAACGTATTGTTACTTCAAGGTCGTCACTGATGGCAACATAGTAACGTAGTGTTAGAGTCAGATCTTCAGTTCGAGTAACACCCTAACGTCATGTTAGACGCCCCTCGGTATTCAAGTAACATGTCCTAACATAGTGCTACATCACCACCAGCTGCGAAGGTAACTTAGCTAACATGTGTTAAGTGATACGTTATCCGACCCTAAGGAAGAACAACGGGGGCCCCAATAGCGTTCGATTAACATATACATATATAATGTTAGTGTTATGGGTAACATTATTTTCGCTACTAACGTTATGTTAACATCACCCTGTTGTTAGGGTGTTACGCCTACAGACTTGTATATCATAACACTGTGTTAGCAAGTTAGAGGAATCGGCGGATAGTTATATGTGTATGTTAGGCTGATCACATACGAGCCTGTACAAATCCTAACATTGTGTAACGATGTTTGTACACGTACCGATCACGGCGTAACCCTATGTTACCGTACGAGAGGCGCCGAGCGCCGAGATCGAGTATTAATAGTAACATAACGTTACTGCGTTTTAACGCTCGCGGTTATGCACGTAACATTATGTTACGACGTTACGCGATTGCTCCTCAACTGCTATTAATAACATCATGTTACAACGTTGCCAAGCCGCTGTGTTAGGCCCCATAACGTAGATAAGTGTTATCCGAGTGTTAGGTTATCCGAGGTGTGGGTTGCCTCTTTGTTCCTATGGTTGCGGGCGGCAGAAGCATGGGTGGTCCTGTACTTGTCGCGGAGTGAACGGAGTCGTCACTCACTGTAGACATTCTATAAAGAGTAAGGGGTGATGTTTCTCCACACATACTGTAGCAGTCTTTAACAAGCTACAAATTGCTGGCAGTGCCTCTTTGTTCCTTGATTTGCGGGTGGCAGGGAGCTTGGTGGGCCTCCCGGTCCTATACTTGTCACGGGACGAATATAGTCGTCACTGTAAACTTACAATTCATACCAATTATTCTATTCTTGGTTGATTAGCTGACCTGAATGTGGTTCCCATTTGATTCCCAGTCTTATATGTTTGGCAGCTTATCATGCACACAACATAACATGCACAAGTACGTTTTCACGCGCAGATTAGGGTTTATGCCTTGTGACACGCACCCGTAGCGTAAGTGAGTTAGTTTTGTACTCTTAACAAGCCTGACGGCGACAGAGGACACAGCGGAGAGAGTCGACGGTGTCTTATTATAGAGATCCTTAGGAACAACTAAGATTCAGACTACTGTGCGATATATGCCCGATTCGACCCAATTTTCGCGAAGTCTATTACCTGGCAGGGCCCAAGGCGGCGCCGTGTTTACTGCTGGAAATGTTTCAATTCTCTGCAGGCGCTTTAAGTGCACCGATAACACCACAGTGGATGTAATCGCGTCTGTGGATAAATTTGTTTCCCGCAAGGACTGATGATCGCTAGCCACGATCGGCACTCTCGTCATGTTTCTACTGGATCCAACAAATGCTGGTGGTCGTTAGCCATATACGGCAATTTGTAGTGTTTCTGTCGCTTCCATCAAGCACTGGTGATGGTTGGCCTTTACCAGTGTTTTCGTTCGCACTTCCATTGACGGGGAGTGTTACGTGTAGTCTAGGCAGCCTACATGTAGTCAACGCTCAGTACCAGCGGTCGCTGCTAGCAGGAGTAGCGACAGTGAACAGCACGGCCGCCTTGGTAAGGATATAGCTTATGGATAACCTCTCGCCATACAAGTACACCCACAGGGTAATACACGGCGCAATACGGAGCAAGCTTTAGCGGTTTAGGATGGAGCGCACACCGGTATAATAAGGTTTACAAGCAAACACTCGACACGCTCTACAAGGCAAGATGAAACACGTTAGAACGACAACTCAGGAAGTAACGTATTGACCGAGGTAGCGTTTGTTCATCTGCTACACTACGTGGTCACGCTCTGGAAACTGTTGCAACGAATAAGCTTTACGTGCGCACGCGGGGCTTCTTTTCCCTTGCAGCACTTACCATTGTTGTATGCGTCTGGAAGAGGATGGTATGTGACGCAGAAGTAGCGAGTACATTCAGACTGAATTGATTTTAAACAAAAGTTTATATGCCACCGTAGTTGAGAATATTGACAATGCTACCTCCATCGAGGGGTCGTGTTAGAGATAGGCGCTATATGACATATGACATCAGCCGGCAACAAAATATCGATGCTCTGTAGCACGGTCGTGTGGTGCAACATCTGCTGTGATAAGAGTGTTGAGAATGCGTTCCTCGAGAGATCCACTAGTCATCGGTAGACGCTCGTTCCAAAGTCGGTAAGGGTATACGACGTACGAGATACTGGCTATACGTTGTCGAACGTGTTTGTTATACAGCACTTGGACCCTCGAGGGATCCACTAATGATCGGTAGATGGCCATTGCATCGTCAGCGAAGGTATGCAAGACACTGGATAGGTTGTCACACACGTGAAATAACGAGTGTTACCGTACGTGATTTAGTGCAGTGCATTGACTGAGATAACGGAATGTTACCGTACGTGTTGACTGGGGAAACGCGCGCATTAATGTATGGTTGCCGTACGAGGTGGATTGCCGTTTGGGTAAGATAAAGGCAGCGCACAGTCTGTTTGGGTCAATGCTCAATGCCTCGTAAGTTGCGGTTCAACAAAAGGGGATCCCATTTGAGAATGCCACTTTTGGTTTTAGGATCTGTCAATTTTTGTGTTGAAATAACCAAGCAAACAATTCAAACGCCGTTTATTTCCGGCGATGCCCAGAGCAAAAATGAATTATTTGTAGTTCTCGATTTTTTTTTTTTTTCGTTTTTTTTGTGATATGCCCTTAACGAACCATTTTCGACAAATATCCCAAAAGGTCATTTTCAAGATAAAAAATCCCGCATTATTATCAGAAAAAAAATCTATTAATAGACACGACATTGAAAATATAAAACTTGGGGCAATTGTCTTGTAGTGATAGCTTATAATATCATTAATATTCATTTTACTGGCGATGATCGATTTTCTGTTTTGTCGCTTTTTTTTTCTTTTTTTTTCTGGATGGTCAGCAAGACAAAACGAACGGTTTTTGTCCGACATGTACACCCCCGATTGTCGAAGGGCCCCGAAAGCGACGTCCGAGATAGGCCCGAACGACGATGTTGCAGCGAATACAGAAACCATACTCCAGCTGTCTCCCTAACGATGATGATTCTGCGGCAATTCCAGCAGGTCTGGGTTCTCCCCCCGGCGACCCAAAAATATGGCACTGACTGTATAGGCTGACCCCGAACGAAATCTCTCCCGTGAGCGACCCCGCACTGCTGTTGTAACGACTCCGGAAGAAACGATATTCCAGCTGTCCCAAACGATGATGGTGCAGCGATTCTGGCAGTCGTTCTCCCCCCGGCGATCCAAAAATATGACACTGCTGTATAGGCCAACTCCGCAAGAAATATCTCCCGCGGGCGACCTCACACAATGCTGCTGTTGCAGAGACCGCGGAAAGCTCCGCGGCCTTCTCCCGCGGGCGACCCCACAATGTTGTTCCAGGGAGCGGCCGCCTAAAGCAAACAACACAAGTGTCGCTTTATCATTCCGACCAGTTCATTTTCCGCGTCTCGCCATTTCCGGCCGGTTTCTCTTCGGCAATCTCAAGCCACCAGGCAATATTTTGCAGTGTCTCATCCCATCAAACGTCTTCCCGTGCCACCTCACGTTGAGACTACTACGAGCGACCGTAGTATAGTAATCATGGCCTCTCCCAAAGACACAAAACTCTACCAATCTCTTCAGCCACGTTTACTAACACCATAAACGATGTCCTGATCGATTACCATTAATAATAATGGTTGACACCCCCTGAAAAAAACGAAGATCCCGGCCTGTGGTACTCCCAACTCTGTTTTGTTTGTCTGGGGTAGAGACGCCACGGCGGGTGATAGGAAGCATAAACATCGTGCAGGCACTGCTACTACCTCACGCAGCAAGCCTTCTGTTACTACTGTGGTGGATGGGGTGATCATTCGGCGGCGGGGTGTGAGAATTATAGGCGACATCAAGCACGGGAG
>JAYJME010001070.1:0-11758 GCA_036873775.1 Costaria costata
GGTGGAGGCCACAACAAATATACCAGTACGAGAGATCTCCACGTTGCTGCTGCTGAAGCAGCTGTGCAAAAATGCTTGCCGTGCCGCCGCCGCCCCAACCGCCACCGCCACCGCCGCCGCGCCGCCGCCGCCGCCGTCACCGCCGCTGCTGCTGCTGTGCTGCTGCTGCTGCTGCTGCTGCTGTGCTGCTGCTGCTGCTGCTGCTGCTGCTGCTGCTTCCCTGCTGTTGATTTGCCTCTCCTGTTCTGCGATGCCTCGTATCATACCAAAACAACCCACCACACTACTACTACTACTCGTACTGGTATTTTCTTTTTTCGATATATACGACATTTCCTTTTTTTGTGACAGGATTAAGGAATTTCGGCGGTTCGTTCGACGCAAACACAGTTGACATGGAGCCGGAAGAAATTTGGCCTTTTGAAAGTTCGAAAGAACTATTTATCGATTTTTTTTTTCGCAAACACTCTAATAGCTAAAGCTCTCAGTCCCGGCATCCCCGCGGTGTTCTTGGAGGCCTTATTATTTTCCTGCCTCCGATACTAGGCTCCAATATCACCATCGACAGCAGGGGGATACTTTGTTTTTCTCCCTTTACACTTACGTCCCGACTGTCTCCGCTTACACGAACCCTTGTTGGCATGTCTGCTCCGACCTTCTTTGTAACTGAAAATTTTGTTTACGTGCGATGGTTTCGGCAACTGCATGACATGCTGCGCCGTTCAGTCTACGGCAAGGACCCCCCACCCTCCCTGATGTCTGTCCCTTATACAAGACTGCACATGTGTGCCAGCTATCGCCGGCACACATGCTCCGGGATGGGTTGAAGGGTTTTTGAAGGGTTGAGAGGTTGCTTGGGAGATATCATCAATACACGTATTTAGTGTTGTCGCGTTTGTTTAGTGGCAAAGACAATGCCCAGTGTTGGGACAGTGGACGGCCGCCATGTTCACAACTTAAAATAAAATACTCGGCACAAACAGAATTTCACCAAATATAGGGTTCCCCCTAATACAAAAGCGACATGCTTCTACCTGTCTCCTCCGGTTTGCTGCGTTCCTGATATTGCCGCGTAGGAGCCGGACACTTTGTGTGTTTGGAAAATTGAACTCACAGGAGCTGTGGCATTTCTCAGGGCCTTTTGTCATGCCCGGCCCATCCCATCAATATTCAGAGGACGGGTCGCGGCCGGGCCCTTTGAGCCGCCAGGGCCGCGGGTCACTGTCTCCGGCCCCAAGCCCAGGGTATGCCCCCGACTGAGCCGGTGGAGTCTGGGCCATCAGCGTGATGTATGCATACACCTCGCGGATTTTCGAGTTTTTGGACCGGGTTCCAGGATTAGAAAAATACGAAATGCTGCCCTCTCGATCTCGATTCTCGCACAAACAACGACAGGCACTGATACGTCACGCGCGAAACCAATCATCTTGTATTTATAGGTTCATCTTAATAGGGCGCATAACTCAGAAACTCTAGCGTGAAACTCTAGTGCCTCGTGCATTATTTAATCACTATTTAAATAGTGGCACGCTGAAAAAAGCCAGAGGGGGGCCGGTATAGAGGACATAAAAAAATTAGTAGCTAAACATATACCGGTATCTATCAGGGCCACTACCTACAGGCACGTAAGCACCCACCCACGTACCAACCGACTGATCCCACCAACCCGCGAGTCCATCGATCAATCCACCGCGTACTACCGCAGCACAGCAGTACGTATGCACAGTAGTGGGCGAGTTATAACTTAAACTAAAAATGGGTACAAACTCCTACAGTGTAATAAGAAAAGCAAAACAACATCAAGTCATACCATAACCCATATACTAAAAAAAAAAACAATACATTTTATCGGACTGCGGTAGGGCTCGAACCTGCGATCTCATGGTATAGATATTCCCGCCGCATACCACGGAGCCAAACTCTCGGAGGAAAGGGGAGGATAGTGTACCATCTCCGAAAAAAACGCCTTTCATACAAATTGAAAGCCAATAAACGGGGACCCAAAGGAAATACCCCGGGGAGTAAATATCTCTTAAAAAGGATGCAGCACAGCACTACGTATGCACTATGTACAGTAGTGGACGCATTACAATTACAACCGAAGAATACATCTAAAAACTCATAATTATTCAAGGGAAAAAAGATAGTAAAACCCATACCAAGTATAATAAGGAAAGCAGAGAATAAAATAGTTGCGGCGGTGGGGCTCAAACCTGCGACCTTATGGTATAATAGATATTCCATCTGTCTACGGCGGGGCCAAAATCCTGGGGGGGGGGGGAGATTGGTAGTGTAACATCCCCGGAAAAAACGCTTTCCATTAAAATTGAAAACAAAAAACGGGAAAACGAAAAATTATACCCGGCGGGGGGCGGGGAACGCCTCCGAACGAGTTTGGAAACCCTCCTTTCCCAGGGAGAGAACGAGCAGGCCCCGGGTAAAGGCGCCTCTGGAGCCCCTCCGCTAGCTGAATTTGGCCGCCGTGCCCCTTATTTCTCCGGGGACACCAAACTCTGCTGTGTGGGGTGTGCTCGGCAAGGCCATCCGGCCGGAGGGAGTCTGGTTGCGCTAGTGGGAGCCGATCCTTCGAGGGCCATACTGAAACAGAGACAATCTGTAAGATCCAGAACGACATGCACCGCCACGTTGACCATATAAGCATTGGTGGTGCTGCTGCCACCGGTGATTTTTGTCAATGCATAATGTTGTTTCGTTGTTGTGACGCATTGGTCGAGAAGCCTTGGGTTACATTGGTTTGTCCCGTATGCCCACGAAACATTTCGTCTCGCGGACTGGCCGCCCGCTGCCTACACGGCTCGGATTGAAGCAATCCCGACAGACCCGACCCCTCTGTTCCGAGGCAGTCCGTCGCTCACCGGCGCGCGTGACGCGCACGCGAGTTCAGCTCGTGTGGGAGTTCATCGCCATGTCCAACACAAAGCTGCTGTGATTGGATTGTCTTTCCGCGCAGGGCGGAAATATAGGTGGTTGTTCAAAAATATATATGAGCATACAACAATCCTTTCATTTCTGTCCAGCGACGTGTTTTCACTGGACGCAGTGATTCAAAAACTGCTCTTGAAGTCTGCGTTCTGCGGACGCCGTTACCCGACGAGCAGACGACGGCTAGACTCCAACCCGCTCACTCCCGGCCTTGTCTCCCCCGGCTACATGTCTGCCACCGCCGGTGCACGCGTCGACCACTGGCTCGCCCGCTATCGCACGACGCGATAACGAGCTCTTGTGAGTGAATCAAACAGACACCATGCCAAAAGGTATCAGTTTAGGAAAAAACGAGATTTCCTGAAGGGGGGGCTCTTCCGGCTGGCGTGTATACTTCGAAGTACATAGAAGAACCGTTGGTAGTGAATCGGCGTACCTGCAACCTGCAAAGGCAACGATACCGTTTCCTGATCTTGATGCGACTGCCATACCCTGCCCCCGGCAGAGCAAACGCCTCGGGATTCCGCCCCTGCTGCGAGCTCTCAGGGCTCCGTGCGCTCGGCTCGCGCGGGGGACGGTAAGCCAGCCCCCCGCTCACGGCCGAGCCGGCGGAGGGTCGGGACCCCGCCACAGAAATCTCCAGAATTTCCGCAATTTTGTACCTGTTTCCAGAGTTGAACGATCCGGGAATGACGCGCTTATTTGCTCTCGGGACAATAATATGCATATTTATTTTGCAGAGTGTGCCGTGGCTCACAGTTACCACTTTCGATTTAATAAACTCGACGATGTTATTTAGTTTCCTGGGACCCTACAGGCTGTTCTTTACAGCCTCTGATCCTTAACGTAAGACCAAGCAGGTAGGGATGTGCGCTTTTTGGTCAAGGTGTCACGTCTGAAATCCAAACTTTCTGTATTTCGTCAAAATCTCAACGATATACCAGGCGCAACAGCTTGCACGGAGTAAGAGGGAACCCCGACAGTGCTCCCCAACCGTGCCGCGTGCCTGAAACGGCATCGTGAGCACAAAGGAGGAACTGTCTCAACACGATCACAGATGGCATCAACCGGTGTGTCTGCCAATTTTTATTCTAACCACCCATTGTCCAAGCCGGGATAAATGATCGAACCTATGTTTACTCGAATGCGAATAAGGAAAGGACACCGTTTAGAAATTTCACATAGGCTATTGATCAAACCACAAATGTTGTGTGGGCCATATTAACTGGTGGAGGTGTTACGCTACGTCATTGTCAACGTCGGTGCGTCCTGTTAGAAATTGACAGTATAAGGGCTGGCGTCGCGTTTGATTCGAGCTGCAGGCTCCTTTATTCGGATACGTGATGGTTGACGGAAGCTACAGATGGCATGCTTTTTTCGGAGTGCTTAGGGCCCATGACGGCATGGACTTAGCGCTCGTTCATGAACTGCCGGTCTCGGGTCGTCCAGAGTATTTGATCTAGCCTCACATATCGGGCTGTCGACGATGTCCGCTTTGTATACTCGTTTAATTTTCGCCAGTAGAAAACAGAGTTCCCGTATGATACAGACATGCTACATTTATGCGACTTGCCGTAACGGCGTTCACTATTTCCGAGCTGGCGAAGGCTGTGCGTCCGAAACACTGTCCACCACGAGTGGCCCTTGGAATACATATACACGACTGATGCAGAGCAGGTCTTTGGTGGCATGCTCACACACATGAACATTAGAAGATCATGACGTGGTCAGTTTTGTTTTTAAGGGCCTTGTAGTGGCTCTAGCGATTAAATTGTATCTCTGCTAACCACAGGCCTTCGTCCGAGATATCTGTTGTTGAAAAATCCCTCGGCTTCAATCAGGAAGAGATACCAGCATCATCGCCGATATACGACATGTATGACGAACATAAAACTCTTTCGGGTATATTCTGGTAGTGCTATGCAAACCATACGTATACTTCTGCACATTGCTATCACCGCCCCGGACTGTTTCAGATCGGGCGATACGCAAACATTGCAGATATTTCTACGCGACTCTATCGCCCCCTTCTTGGCCCCTGCACTAATCCCTGCCTTGAAGCGACAGACTCTGGCCACTTAGGCTCGTTTAGTGTAGCCACATTTGCTACCACCTGCTACCCGATCGAGTGTGTAAACTGTACAATATTTTAGACACCGCCCTTCTATCACCCTCGTCGATACCACCTCCGGGGGATAAGCAACAATGTAAACATACTTGTGAAACCTGAACATTTTCGCGGATGGTTTTAGATACCAACCCACTAGAGGAAGCCACCCCTCGTGATAACGGCTAAACACGAAACTGCTTCTACGAAAGCCCCCCCCCAAACCAACGACTTTCTTTAACGAACTTTCACTGGCTGCTCGACAAGAAGGGGGATGCTATTAAAACTATATCTTCACCTAATTTCTTGTTTGCAAAGCGTAATCGAATGATAACGTTGAGGTGGCGAGAAGCACCGTATTTCAGGAGATGCGGCCGAGGGTTGGTTTCAAAACGGGCGATTTCATTAAAGAAACGTTGGGGGGGGGCTATCGTAGAACGACTCCGGGGTGGTTTCGTATGCCAACTTCAGTAGTCGACAGGACTGCCAACGACTCCCTCCTACGGATCGATTCCACTCGGTTCGGGGGGTAAATCGTGAACGAACTTCGTTACCCGAACCGAACTGCAACGACCTAGAAATAACCTACAGACGTGGCGTGCTAGCTTTGCCGGCGATGCTCTACCGCGGGCATTCGCGGGGGCGCCTCGCACGAGGACAGAGACACCATTTGCTCCACTCGTGCTGCTCGGTGTGGGCCCTCGCCAGAGGCTCGACATGGGCTCCACTTCGTCGCCCAGACAGCAACCGCGAAGCTGAGCACGAGACAGGACCTTTATCAAGGAAGTCCAGTACATCTAGATCGGTGTGACGCTGAATGTTCAAAACCATCAAAATCCGCCCCGACCAGCCGATTTCCAATTTCACCAACGCCTGGTCATCGTTCAGTACGGTTGACTGCTGCACATCAAAATCCGGGTACTAGATATTTTTCAAGCTGAAGTTGCGATAGAAAACAAGCGCACATGCCGGGCTGAGAAGTCTCCGGTTTCTGACCAAGCGAATCGACCGTTTTAGGTCCTGTGTGCGTAATCAGCATGGTACTCGTTTGGGGTAAAACCCCGGTATCACCGTGAGTCTACGAGAACCGTTCGAACTTTGACTGCCGGCTACTTCACCGGCTTCATATGTATGAACTACCGAAACAAACCACGCCGCAAACGTCAATAGAAATCATGCAGGCTACTGGCATTACCTACACACAGAGGCGCTTCCTACCCTCTCCATGTCCATCGTGCACAGCGAATACTGGAAAGTGACAGCAAGTTATTATGGTCACATCGTAACCTTTCAAAGCATACACTCAGTTTTAACGTGAAATGCGGGGCCCCTGATGGCATGGTAGGACGGGCTAGGACAGCTACGTTTGATGCGAGCTGCTCCGAGAGTATACACGAGCCCATTATTGAGGGGACCATGATCTAAGCGGTGTGTAGCCTGCTTTCCCGTCGCACCCCATTGCGAGTCGTTTCGACAAATCTAGACCTTGCAATGTGCTCTGAAGTTGATGACGATGCCCCCCAAAGGGTGGTTCTTGCGGCGGGTGCATGAAGTGGCCACACCATCTCTCGGCAGACCCCACCCGGGGCACTTGTCGCAGTGGCTCTGTGATCACCGGTTCGGACGGGCGTCTACCGTACTGTGTTGAGCATGTTGCTTGCAACACACCGACTTATTGTTGCTCAAATGATATTGATTGGTGTGCGTCAAATCGTGTTGATGCCGACCCCTCCCCAATGGTAGCAAGCCAAATGTGTTTGGTGGCAGGTTAAAGTACTCTAATATACGTATGATACAGTTCGAATTGGAGCGCAACAAATCCGCAACTGACAGTATGTGTAAATGAGTGCCTGGACTACGCTTCTCAGCTTTTGCTAACTGCTTGGTAAGCAAGAAACGAATACAACGTTGTTATAGAATGTAACCACATGTTTGAGTCCCCCCCGAATGTCGCCTAAGCAATAGACTAGAACGCCCCATATTTGGTACCATTCTGATCGGTTCATGGCCCACGGCGACATGGGCACTTTATTTTCTTAAGGGCTTCGGGCTGACGCTATCAGCGAAGACGTGTACCGACGAACAACAGATCGTCACACAGAGGTCACTAATGGTCAGGCATTTCCAAAGGAATAAATCATATATGTACATGGATATATTTTGGTTTCTGAACCAGCCGGTGCCAGGTGCTCCAATTTCGTGTGGGTGAAATGTTTCGCGCGGATGCTGGAACAATTGACAGCGTAAGAACAATACAAGCCTGATTTTCACGCCAAAAATGGATCCTACACTGAACCTACGTCATCACCGGTAACTCCGCCGGCTCGTGCAATCTTGTGAAACTAAAAATCTACACGATACTCGCTTAAGATGGATCTTGAGGTTAAGCACACACACGTTCAATGGGCCCTTATCGAAGCTTTCACAATTTTTATTTCTATTTGAAGCGTGCTACGATAGAGGTTGCACTTTTTGCCTTTTTTGTTTCTGAATAACGGGGCTCCTTAACCCCAAATCATCCGAATGTCATACTCGTTCAGCAATTCGATTTTTCTAAACGCCTAGTCCATGGGTTTTCTCATCGGGCTGCCGTTTCAGTTTGCTCAAATACAGTTTTCGGGTGTGATATGGAGCTCCTAAAGTGAAGAGCCCCAGAAAAAAGATCATGGAACAACACCTCTATCGTAGCATGGGTCATTTTTGTTTTCATCAGCAATTCGGGATCCCCTTAGAACGAAATACCCGATGAAAACACCAAACACGCCATTCGTTAACGGCTGGGCAGGGGATCATAAAAAACACCTGTGCTAAACACCAGGAGATGTCTTGTTAAGTTTGAGTGGGGGTTTGGGTTTTGGTGCAGTAAGCAGGTACGTGGACACTTTAAAGTTTGTGCTGGAAATATTCCCAAGTTAGGGAATCACCGGTCAACACTTGAACCCGCACCAATTTCTAGAGTTTGGGCAAACGTACCACGTACCATGATTACGCCACAATACCCCTCGCCCGTTATCATGTCACTGAACTATATCATTATCTACTACAAACACAAGAAATCCTATGTTTTGTCGTGGAGCATGCGGTTTCGGCGCACGGGTCTCTCTAGGAGTACGCCCGGGCCAGCGACGGGCGATACCGCTCTGTGCCAAAACAAAACGTTTGGAGTATACAAGTGAGGCAATGGTAATTAGGCCTCCGTACCTCTAATACGTCGTGTTAGGCCGATATTTCCGCAGCACCGGTAACAGCTCGACCACAACTTTTTTTGTATGTTGACGTGTCTTCATTACTACCATGTGCCCCAGGCCTTTCATTACTACCTTGTGCCGCGGAATTGGGCGTTGCTACCATGGGTCCTGCACGAGAAGCTGGGCCTTCAATAGCAAGGGAAGAAAAGACAGCGGTGTACTGCAGATGACACGCTTGGGACGGCATGATAAGTGTCGGCCGTCCCAGGGGTCGTTGCTCGGATGATTCCTTTACGTGGGGGACAAGCGTGTATGGCGATGGCGGCAAGATGCCGGCGGATTGCAAGCAACACGGTGGGGACAGTATGAAAAACGTCCCGAAAAGGCTTTGCTCACAGCTTTGCTCACATGACTTCTGCAAGCCGTTTGCCAGCTTCAATGCCGAGGGCAGCAAGACGGCGGCGTACTGCAAGCAGCATGCTGTAGACAGCGTGGTGAACGGCTGCAGCAAGCGTTGCGCACATGACGTTTGCCGAAAGCAACCAAGTTTCAACGTAGAGGGAAGCAAGGCGGCGGAGTACTGCATGCATCATACTAAGGGCAGCATGGTGTAGGTCTGCAGCCGGCGTTGCGCACATGACACCTGCCGGAAGAGGCCAAGTTTCAACGTGGAAGCAATCAAGCCAGCGGTGTACTGCAAGAAACATGGTAAGGACAACATGGTGGATGTCTTCTGCCGGCGTTGCGCACAGGACACCTGCCGGAGGAAGCCCAGTTTCATTGTGGGGGCAGCAAGGTACCGGCGTACTGCAAGCAACATTCTGAGGATGGCATGGTCAATGTACTCTCCAAGCCTTGTCCACGTGACTCTTGCACCAAGACACCAAGCTGGGGTGTACCAACCGATGATGTGGCCACCGTATGCTCCAGCCACAAGCGCGATTTGTTAGGGTATCAATCTTTCAATATTCAAGTCGCATGGCAGGTATCGGGTTGTTGCAGAAAGGCGAGGTGGGGACTCCATGGAGAGCAGCCTACCCACTGCCCAAACCACGGCCCCGTCACGGACGGACTTGTCTGCGATGTTCAGACGCCTTCCCGAAAGAGGCTCCGTCCTTTCCCGTCGAGCTGTGCTAAACACCCTTCCCTATTGCACGTAGAAGCTCAGTGGGTGTTTTGAAGTATTTTTTTCCGTCCGGAACACGGTGATATAATTATTGTTCACTGATACCTGTTGTAGTTCGTTCTCGATCACACATGAAGCGTTAGGCGGGTGAGTCTACATCAGAAGTTACCCGTAGGTATTTATGGACATTCTGACAATCTGCCGAGAGCACCATTCTCAGTGTGTAAAAGTGAGTCTCTGTTTTGAAAAGTCAAACATTGTCTGTCTGTCTGTCTGTCCACATCCCCCACAAGAAGGGTCACCCCCTCATTTTTTCGATTCCTGAAACCTCATGTCTGACCCCTCCCCCCCCAACCGAACAGATCCTCGCTCCACTCATCACGTTACGCCGCTCTTAAAGTCCCAGCGCATTTGGGGCCGCCTGTCTCGAGCTGTGATGGTCTCGGTGGGGAGTAAATCTATTGAGGCTCTCGCTCGTGGGGGGATAAACACACCAATATATATGAGGTGGTTGGAATAATTCCGAGTTAGTGCGGTAACCTTGAGTGCGGGGCCCCAACTTATTGCGGTGAAGATCTCTTGACCCGACCTCGTCCTTGAGTACTCCAATAGGCCATGATAGTGCGGGGTCCCCATATAGTGCGGTTATTTTAATCTGGCAAGGCATCGCAAACATGAGGGACCACGACTGTTGTTCATAGGCACACTGCTCTCCTACTCCGATGTGATATGTACGAGCGCTGATTTGGTATATTGTAGTTAGGTTTCTCACCGAAAGTGTACGATTTTCGTGAGTTGCTACCGCACTGCTGTATGCCTATTGTTCCTGTTATTTTTTCAGTATTTCCCGACTGATGCTTCCACTCCAGAGTCATTGAAGCTTGTCCTGTTACCACAGACTTGAACACCAACAACAACATGGGTACCAGGCACCATGGACCCTATCATGAGCGTTAACCGCAAAATATTATCATCTTCAATAAAAGTAAATATCCCCTCATCCAATATTCTACGTAGGGCTTCCCTTCCACAGACGGCAGTCCTGAATCGCCAACATCTATGCGTCAAGTATTGTGCTGCACGTTTGCTGCGTTTGATGCTCTCCTCAGAGCGCTTTATCAGTCTGCGCGGGGCTTTCATGTTGCCACTTTTGAGTTTTCGTCGCTATGGCATCGTCTTAGGCACGCCCGCGTTCCCTATCTTTACATTGGAGAAGTTACCTGTGACCGAACCTCCAAACATTGTATTCCGACCGAATCTCTAGGTTGATACATTAGACAAAAACGGTATTCCGATAGTGTCCAGGACCAGGTTGCACGTAGAAGGGGGGAATCATCTAAACAAATACCACATGTCTGTAGTTCAAGGCCGATTTCAATCTAAGATATAACAAACTCCTCCGCCCAAGATGGTTTACAACGGTGTACAGCGATGTATTGTCCATTTGACACTGCTTTCCTGTCGCAAATGACGGGTAGGGAGTTGACACACCGTCAAATCGAGCCAAAAACACCGGACACACCGTTGTATCAGTGTTTTTGTCTACCCTCCCCGACACATGCTACCATGGGGGTGGAGGTTCATTTACTTCAGGTTCCTGATTGGGGGGACTCTGTTCCTCATCCGAAACCCAATCTTGAGAGATATTGTCATCTTATCCCAATGAACCATCCCATAGTGGCCTAGGTACACAGCGAAGTATTTTTCAATACAATAATGGAATCCTGACAATTTTGGGTGAAGGAGCTCCGTCGTTCAGGAAATATGTGAGCCAAAAGTGCTACCTCTATCGTAGCACGCGTCCCCCCGTTGAATGAAACGTTGCCGTATTCAGAAGAGTCCCTGGCCTCAAATTTCAAGAGTTTTGAATGGTCTTTACGTATTAGGCGATATTCAGCAAAACCAGCAGCAAAAGCAAAACGAAGAAATCTAGTTGAGATCTGGCGAGGACCGGTACCGTATAGGCCAAGTACGGGAACAAATGCCTGCACAGAGAACGAGCCTCCACTTTTTACGGTTGCATGTTTCGAATCGCGTTATTCTTGTGGTTTGTAGAAGTAGTGAGAGAGAGAGGCTTTCCCTCCCTTGACCAGATATATTTAACGCAACCCCTGCAATCTCCCGTCTACCTCGTCCACCCCTTAACAGCCTCTCTCTTTCCCTACCATACGGTGATACCACACTACAGTTGGGACACTGTGCTTTTGACACAATGCTATGATACAGGGTTACTGACTTTTACCGCCTGCAGTTGTTCAGACGACGGAACCTTCGAATGATATCGTACAATCGATCCCTTCAACTTCACTCAGATCTAAGAGGATGTAATAGCTCATCCCCCCTGCCCCATCCCAATGGGTCTACAGAAACACCGCGTGGGAGTGTGGGTTCTGA
>JAYJME010001071.1:0-18061 GCA_036873775.1 Costaria costata
GAGCCTGTCCTGTGACCACGGACTTGATTTTGGCGATGAGTTAATGTGAGAACAACAACAACAACAACAATATATCTATATATACTATATAGGGAAGGGGTGGGAGGGTCTGCGAAAAGCCTTGTATACACTGTAACGCTCAGATTTCGTGATTGGGTTAGTCTTATGGTATTCCCCAGAATTTTCATGGGGAATACGAAGATTCGTTTTGACTACAGAATGGAGGCGTGGCGATGTTTAGGGTAATGTTCAGCAAATAGGAAGTATACACCAAGCCGATGACAATGTGCAACTTCGGTTGGGCGAAACATGAAACGGAGGACCCCCGCCAAAACACGGGGGATGAGGACCGCAGGCTTGTTGAACTTCAAGGAGGATAGTACGGAGAATACTAGTACGGAGAATACGTCACTCGCGACAGCCACGGCTACTAGCCTGAGGGAAGTGGCTTTTAGGTGTGGATTCGATGAGGGAAGTCGGCACCGTAGTCGGGGGATTACAAGTGAGATGGGCCGGTGTTGTGGCAGGGGTATAGGTTTGGGTGGTGGTGGTGGTGATGTTGGTATTGGTGATGGGGGTGATGCTTGGGATGGTGATTGTGGTGCAGGATGGGAGGGTGGTGGTGGGGCGCGGGAGAGGGTAGCAGGGGCCGGTGGAAACCGCAACCTTCACGCTCCGGGATTATCAGTATGCGTCGGCCCGGCAGGAGCCGCGTTTAGAGAAGAACATAGACGATGACCAGGTAGTGGTCGTTACCGCCCGAAGTCACAACCAGACCAGCGCGCCGCGCAGTAGACCAGAAAACACCGAACCCGCGAGACACGGCAATGCGGCGCCAGAGACGGATGGATATGATACAAGAATGCTACGCAAACACAGAAAACCAAACGTGCGTTTAACGGATTAGACTAACATTTCCTTACAGTGGTTTCCAGCATTCCTATTTTGTTCGGACCAACACGTGTTGGATGGAGTTCATTTTACATCCACCCTGTGCATTTCTGTAGACAAAAGAGCGCACGGGTAGCTTGCGATGATACCCACACCGTACTATGGATCGAATTGTGGGGAAAAGGCTGAGAGCGCCATGTGTCCCTTTCAGTGCGCGCTGTGGCGGAGGGACTTCGTTGAAGTATAAATAGATATCAAAAGGGGGGTAGAAACCACAACGAGGTATATTTTTGCGGAGTTGCTGTGTGGGGACAAACGTTTTTGTTCTCCTAAGGTTAAGGTGGTTTTCGTAGAGTCTTAACAACATGTATTTACTTCATTCATTGTTATTGACACTCACACTGCACGTTGCCGCGTAGCTAAGCACAACATGCTATATATTGATTCACCATCGTTGGGTACCAAACTGCACCACTGTCGCCTGTTCATATACCAGCGTTGGATTAGTCGTCTTACACAACCAGCTGCAGATGTGGAAGCCGTCTGCGTGCACCTGTCAGTTTATTAGGCTGTTGTAGAGAGGTCCAACCTCAGTAGAGCTTACGCAATAATCAACAACAACCAGCGGAAGGTAGGGTTTTCATTGTCTGTCACTGTTTGACCCTGCTATTCGTTTATACAAAAAGACGTCGGTCAACACATTTCGGGTGGTCGATGTCGGAAATCCATCTCAATATATCACCAGATAATCTACACAATATGTCGTAACCATCCTCACCTCCATCAGCAGCGGCCCGATTGTTGGTGAACTCGGTGTTGCCGTCGATGAAGACACTAGACGAGGAAGCATACACTGCACCTGCGGTGAGTCGATACAACGCACGGCGAAACATGAGAGTTACGCGGGCCGGGTGTCCCATTCCCTAGGCTACGGGGTGCATCTTCTCTGGTAGCGAACCATCCGTCCAACGCAGTATACAAGTGCAGGACATGTCGTACAAGTGGTACTACGACGGGCAGGTTTTTGATAAATGTTTTGTCGGGGCTGGGGGTGCTGCGAGCTGGCTCGTGTACACTGTAACGCTCCGATTTCGTGTTTCGGGTAGTCCCACTGCATTCTCCAACATTTCAATGCGAAATACGACGATTCAGTATGGCTACAGAGAAAAGATCCTTGTCAATGTTTACAGCAACGTGCAGCAAGGAGGATGTAAACGCTCAGCGGAGGACAAGCGTTGAATTCCGACGAGCTAAAATGAATGGTTAGCCAGGGCGTTCAGAGGTGCTCGTTCTCGAAAGACAAGAGGAGAGCGAAACTATGAACACCATGGGGGCCGTCCAGGTTTGTGGCTCACATGTCGCATGAGTGCTCTCGGAGTGTTAACCAAGAAATACACCGTAAGTAATGATTTGCTGCTTAGTACCAGGTGTTGGGGTCCTGTTTCTGCAATCAATCGACATATGAAGCAACAGTCTTAACCCTTTCACTACCGGAAAGATGATTCTACACCATTTCCAAGTAGGTTTGTCCCCGAAAACCGTTTCCGGCTCTAAAGGGGTTAAAGGCGTCAACACGCGATAAAGTCCATACTAATCAACATATTGGGCCGGGATATTTCGGGGCGCCTGTTTTACGTACGAATATAGCATCGGGTTCATTGCAGGCAAGTAGATATGGACTGGAGGTGGCAAACGAGAACACCAGACAAAGATCACCGGGCCCGATCGTAGCCAGCGTGATGGCCAAGGCAGGAGTCAGACGGAAGCCAAGCCGGCGCATCTAGTCACATCGCCTAGGTATCAACAGAAGCATCTTGTCAAATAAAATATTATCTGCTATGAGAATTTTGTGTAGATCCCCAGCTGATGAGCTTCGTCCGGGAGAAATATTTTTCCTTGCCTCTAAAAGACAAACCCCTACGTATCGTATCAGGTGTCCGTACTACAGGCCCTGCTCCAAAAATATTGTGTCCGCAACGAATGCGGCATGCATCATTTGCTCCCATGGCACATGCTTGGTAAAAATACTGACCCCTATGAACAGCAGAAGGGGGTGGCGTAGCCATAGGTCGGTTCGGGGCATACGGCTAACCCTACCAGTCAAACAGTCCCCCGATCAACCACAGACCTTCAAAACGGTCAACAATAGTCAGGCGTTTCCGTAGGGGGAAACTGTAGTTTTTATAAACATTGTTTTGTCACGAGCCGGTTCCTGTCACTCCAAGGCATGTCTGTAAAACTGGTTCCGTAAATACTCAAAGAACCGACTGCGTAGGGGCAATAGAAGGTCACGTGTATCTCCAAACATCGGTCTTACACTGATACTAAGTATATACAAGGTTACAAGCACACCATATATGTTTACCGCACTCGCTAGGCCGTTTTTGTAGATTAACCTAGAGTGTTTGAACACGTGTTATATGAACCTCTGTCAAGCCTTTCACGAATGTGTTTTCATTTTTTCTGTAAAACTGGTTCCGCAAATACTCGAAGAACCGACTGCGTAGGGGCAATAGAAAGTCACGTGTATCCCCAAACATCGATCTTACACTGATACTAAGTATACCCAAGGTTACAAGCACACCATATATGTTTACCGCACAAACGTCACACTCGATAGGCCGTTTTTGGAGATTAACCTTGAGTGTTTGAACACGTGTTCTATGAACCTCTGCCAAGCCTTTCCCGAATGTGTTTTCATTTCGTTCTATTCCGTCGAAACTTGTTGGCCCTCTAAAACCAAAATATCCCACACCACTACACTACCCAAGTATCGGAAGAAACAAACAAAAAAAACACAGCCGGAACGGGTAGACAGGGGTTCATAGAATCCGTGTGTAAACTTCAGGGTCTATCTCGTAGGAGTTTTATCAGGCAGCTCAGCGTTGTTCTCTGGTTCAAACGTTAACAGCAATCTAACTCACTACAACGATCCTGCCACGGTACGGAGGTTTATTCGGGGGCCTTGATTCTAAGCCGCTCAGGATCACTCGGCCGCGTGTCTCCCCTTTCACTTTGCGATTTAAGATTTAGCATTTGTGGTTTAACGAGTTCCACCCTCATGAGATTGGCGTTTACACTATGCCAGCCGTTTGTTCTGTAAGTTTGACTTCGAGTTAATTACGAACGCTGACCATACATACGTGACGACAGGCCTTCGATTCCAAGACGGAACCAACCGATGGCCACCCCGCATGGTGGCGGAAAGGCCAGAATATCGAGACGACAGCCTGGAGTGGCTCACGTTTTTCCGTGGTGTAGGAGTCCAATAGGTTCCTGCGGTCACCTTCAATATTCGCATGTACCTGGTCAACGATTTGTTTATTGCTACTGAAGACAGGGGGATAAAATTTCTCGTCCGTTCTTGACGCACCAGCGACGAAGTATGCGTGTTTCAGACGCCTGACCGGCGATCGCGACATATCACCGGCGTCGGTGAGAAGGCAGCGAATTAAATGTGGGTTGGATCCCCTAACGTGCGCAGCCCGTCCATATGTCATGACGAATCAGGTTGTTTTGAAGACTTACTGTATATCTGGTACCTGGTATATGACAGTGTATAACCCCCCGCCCCCCAAGCGTATTTTAGTGTCAAGCGGTTCGGTTGCCGGTAGAGGTTGAACTCTGGGTGACCGGAATATCTCGACAAATTCTTCCGAGAGTCGCCAACATCGTTACTGGGCCCTCCTGGTTTAGAGAACACTCGGCCATGAACTTCGTCAATGGGAGATGTATTCTACACCGCCTTTGCCGATAAGCATGCCGGGGATGACGAAGGCCTCCGCGTCGGAATTACACATTTTCTCGTTGCTCAGTATTGGAACGTTGGCCATATGATTTCGCCGGAAACGGAGCGTGTGTAGCCATTTGGGGGGTTGGGGAATACGTCGCGTTTTTGTCTTTGACCATGGCGAGCGGTTCAAACATATATATGTTCGCGGATATATTCGGTCTTTACAGGTGGTTGAAAGCCATTGATACTTCTCGTTGCCTTAATAGACATCATCGACACATTCTACGAAGTGTCGAACTTCACACCTAAGTAGGTGAGCATGGGCTCCGGAAAAACCTTAATACAGTGATTGGGGGACAACGGGTTATTCCTTGTGCCATGGAGATTGCAAGATTATGACGTCTGGTGGAAACAATGTCGAACTCGTCAAATTCGCACCTACGCAGCAACGACGAGGCACAAAATGAAAGGAAACTCGAAGCATTAGCAAGCTGGGGGGAACCCGCCAACCAGACTCTTGCGGCTCTGGTATATGTTGCACGACGGATAGGCAGATGACGAGAAAATGATGGTAGTGACCGGAGCGTAGGCTCGGACGTTGGTGGGTTTATGTTTTGGATGTTGGTCCCTAAATACTGCACGCCACCTAATCTACTGTGACAGGGTCGGATAAGGAATTGGGTTCCTTGTGTTCAAACGTATCACGTGGATATGTTTAAGACGACCAACATTGCTGGAGGGCTTGCAAAAGAAGTGAGTGGCAGACGATAGCTGATTCCTTGAGAGTGTCAGTCTTGTGGGTGTCATACAAGTACGGGGGTGTGCCGTTCCAGGCGAAAACCGCCCCCAACCTACGCGGTAACAGCCAAGTGTTCGAGTTGACACGACGAGAAGGTCTTCTTCATCATCCAACACAAACTCGGCGACTGCGGACGCATGCACGCAAAGTAACAAGGGGCCCTCAACCTCCCGACCCATCACCGTAGTTCGGATCCGTTAGCCCAGAGTGAGATAAACAGAACGACCAGCAAGACCTGCGTTCACGAAAGGTCAACTTCTGAGATTACGTCTCATCAGGTTTACGAATATATCTCATCTGCGATGGCTGAGTAGTAGGTACAAGAAAAACACAACCGTAGCCGCTACTCGCGCAAGTACATGCTGGACCGCCGCCATAAGCCAAGGACCTCGCGTAACGAAATCGTGCCTGGCTCTCTGTAGAAACCCACCAACAATTGCAAGTTGACGGGAAAACGGGGTCCCCTATGAAAACCCACCAACGATTTCCAGTTGTGGGCACTTTACACAAAATTAATGGCATTCCGTGTTCTGGCCAATCTGATCGTGAACCAATAGAACATGACTCCGTTGCCATGAGTCAACCTAGAGAGTTAATCATACCATAAATACTGAGGGTTGCGTAAAATTAACACGTACTCACGAACGGTACTGTTGCCGCAGTGCGCCAGCTGGCGTTCTCCCCGGTCGGAACAGTATAAACAACACTTTTATATACATAGTCCATCGAAATTAAACATGACATATAGTTTCAACTAGGCTCTTTGAGCATCTGACCGGCGTTGTAGTTGTGAGCGGTTGTCAGCGATGTCTTAATGTTTTGTTCTATAACACACGTCAGCTGCGAAAAAGATTGTTCGAAACCCCCAGGCTGCTTGTCAAATAATTGTCGGGTTGAGATAATAGTAATATTCGGAGACCCGCACAAGACGTATATGAGAAAACAACAACGAGGACCAAAACATGGTTTCATATCTTGCTTTAAACGTTTCAGCCCGCACGTAGCCGAGCAGAGTCGTCTTAAGAAAGGAGCCGTTACCTCTACGAATATTAACGTTGAACCGGACGAATTGTTCCAAACCTCAACTCGACGCCCAGGAAAAAAGGTGCTTGGTCGAGTATTTTCGCAGTTGCTGTAAGTTTATCGCTGTGATCGCTATACAAATCACTACACTAGGCGGGTCTCGTGTTTTAAGCTGGTGGATTAGCTGGTGACCATACACTCGTGCTATCTATATAACACCAACCATCCTGTCGGTCTTCCTGATGTCGACTAAGGACAAACATATGTATATGATGCATTTTGGGTTCTGGTCAGTTTCAAGACAGTCCGTGCAAACGTTGCATCTCTTGTGCCAACCAACACATAAACACACCCTTAGCCATACGCACATATTTTGTACGATCACCAGAACAACGCAGTGGCATGTACGGGTGTTTCGAGTTTGCTGCGTGGCCGACGATTTGTCAAATGTTTGTTAAATCGAGCATGTCGAGCGCGGGTGATCCACAATTGAAGTGCCCTTGAATCCAAGAAGATGGTGTCGAATGAACACCAAAGCTAGGCTAACATAGTACTTAACAGAGAGCGAATCGCCAACACCGTGGATATCACCGTACGGTTGCGGAAGGTATCGTCGTATACGACTGCTGGTACGGCAAGGTGGGGGCCCCTTCAGGTCGACTGATTCAGCCTACCAGAGCGACTCGGAAGTGTGACTACGATGTTTTGCTGCCGCCTTAGTCCGTGCCACGAAACGAAAACCAATTTGATCAGAGGACTGGTCTCGAGCTACTCACCCTAGTATACCTACCGCGGTAGCAAAAAAGGACGATACCCCTCTTACCGTAAAATCAGTCCTCCCTTGGGAAATGCGACAGGCGAGTGTGTACGGCTATCTTAAACGCTGCGAGCTAGATCCAACCTCGATAGCAGCACCCCTAATGTGGGATCAGTTGGCGATGGCTGCCGTATAATATATGGTAGTGCCGTAGAGTCTTCATCGAGATACGTCTATCGGAATGAATAAATTGACCGTTTGAGCGGAACTATCACTATGTGTCACACGAAACTATAACCACGCTGCGTCTCGGAAGCAGAGGCCTACAGCACGGAAGGTCAACATCTAAACTATCAAAAATGCAAAACCGATTATAGCGTAGCGAGCCATTGTAATGAGCAGTGAATCTAGGGCCATGTCGAGGTGCCAGCGCCAGGCAAGCAGGAGACATCTGGATCTCAGCGCTCCATCAGACCGGGTACAGGGCTGGCGTAATATACCGGACAGGGCCGGGGAGATGAAGGTGGACTGCGTTATCGATGTGCCATGTTGAGACACGTTCCGCCTCGAACCCCATTAATAAAGGAGAAGTAACCGCGTAGTACGTACCAGTAGCAGAACGCAGTATCACTGTCGGTAGCAGTGGCCGGACGAGAAGGCGTGTGCCTGCCGCGAACGATCCAGAGTCGCCTAGGCAGGTCCATGACCGTTTCTGTGATACGGAAATGGGGTCAACGACAATCGACGGTGAACTGTGAACAACCAAACACGAAATCCGCGCCGCCAAGGAGTCCACCACTCGAGAAAGCCGTAACCCCCGTCATCAATGTTTCCGAGGCGATTGCCGGCATCGCAATTAAGGATTGCGGTCGCGTGAGGTTGATAGATATGTTCTCCCCAACGAAGAACGAGAGAGGGAAAACCCAGGGAACCGAGACGCCGTCAGGAAGAGCGGCACGCTCGTACTTAAGCTTGAGACTAGCAAGCACATCGTGCTGCTGAACTCGGGCGATTGGCCCTCTGTTGCCGAACTAATGTCCAATAAATGAGCTCCCCCTCCCGTAGCCTTGGTGGTTGGTGCATGCTAGTGTTAGATGTAAGAACGGACCAAAATGCGATAGCAGGATAGCCGATAGGACGGTAGACCTTGATGGTGTGATAATTGTTCGTTTTATGTAAGAAATGTAAACAACAATCTCTCGCGCGTTCTGAATGGACGATATGCGGCTTGATCGTAACCACCATAGTACGATTGATGGTCTTTGCAATTTATCCGACTTCCCGGCGGTGCCCGTAAACAAGCACACAAATCCGACACGAGCACGCCGAGTATGATACTGGGCTCGCCAAATATTGCTCAGCCCCGGGTGATGAAGAGGACAGAATTGATAAAGCATAGACGGGGAAATTAACACTGTTACTACCACCATCCTCCATATCATCGAGGAAAACAGCGTCACCAGCATTCTTCGTCAATGCATCTACGATGCCACATAGGGTGCTGTGGGGGTAGACACGCTGGCTAGGCATCAACAGCTGGACGGGGGCCACAAAAAAACGCCATGATCGTCATTTAATCTCCCGTCTGTCACGTAAAACCTTAGCTCTCACGGCGTATGTGATACCTGATGACCGGATTGGCGTTTAGTCTTATGCCAAACATGCAAGCTACATGCATTCGGAAGGTGTTTGGCAACAATCTTAGGCTCTCTTTAGCCCCAGTGCTGTTGTAGTCGGAGCTCTAAGATATTAACAAGATAATAATAAATGTTCTTTGTACGTTACACACAAAAAAAGGGTCTGAAAACGCTCCGCGCGAACTGTGAAACCCAACCGAGAAAGCAAAGGCTGTTGTTGGCTAGACGATTCATGGCGACGTCTACAGTACATCGTTATGCAAGGACTCTCATGTAGTGATTACAGCTATCCCATGTTAGTTACAGTATTCCTCATATGTTTACCCGCTCGGTGAAATATATACTTAGTACAACGGAACGATAACCCGATTGGGATGCCTGTGTGCAACAAGGTCTGCGGCAATGTTGCCTCCGTGAAAGTGGATGTTCATAAACTATATCTGGTACCTTGTACTAATGCATAAAATGCGTCGAGTGTTTCGCCTGGAAGCTAGCAAAAAATTATGCATTTTGCTATTATTCAAAACCATATACGGTCCTAGACACCAACCTGCATTCCCTAGAACAAATGGGTTTTGCATGCCCATTGCAGCATCCATGTGTATCGAATCCCCATCAGGAGTCTTATTGACGCGTGCTACGATAGAGGTAGCACTTTTGGTTAAAATAGTTTCTGAACGACGGATCTCCTTATGACCCCTTTAGAGCCGGGACTCCATTCATTCCTGTTTGACAATATAGTTCGTTGTGTACCTATGCCATGGGATTGGGCATCGGGGTAAGCTCATAATGTGTTTCAAAGATGTGTTTTGGACGAGGTACAGAGCCCCCCAAGTAAGTGGAGAACCCCAGGAAAAACAATGTGCACCCCTTACTGTTGTATTTGTCTGGGCGCAAGCATTAGTTTTCAACGACACGGCAACCCAGTGACAGCCAATAATGTATTTGCCGACCATGTTATTAAGCACGTTGGTGTACATATATGAATGCGTTGGCCCGTTGACGCAAGGACGGTGCATACATGAATTTGGGCCAAGGCGTACCAATAAGCACCGGCAACGACTGTTTCGAAATTATCCACTCTCTGCGAGTGTAGTTGTGTTGGAAGCCATGGCTACTCGATGACTCTCGTGGACGTCAACAGCACATATCACATCATTGTTAAATCGTGTCGGTTTCATTACAACTCTGCATGGAGATATACACGTTTGACGTCTGCGGGCGGAATCAGTACGTTGTAAACCTTGTACCAGAAAGCACTGAAAAATCAATGCGTGCCACAAACGTTTGCGAGGAAGCTCCTCGTGCAAGCAACAAACACACCGGGCACTATTTGGCTACTCCGATGTATATGATTCTGGCTTCAGGTGGCATCCCTGTGTCGGATTATCCCTGTTTTTGTATTTCATCCTAATCATTGGAACGTATAGTTCAGGCCTGACTGCCTATTCAACTACGGCTGAGAAGGGAAACCAACGAGCACGTCTGTCTACATTTTGTCAAAGGAGTTGTCCACATAATTTTCTTTGGTTAGTTGTTAAGAGGGACAATCTTTGTGTGTGGCTTATAACTTGTCGCGGTGGTATCTGGTATGACTCGTGGCAACAAGATCCGAAAGGACCTAGTCGATGTTCCCACGATCGCCGATGTCCCGTATATACTTCTGGAATTAAGACGATCTTTAGGGCTCCGAGCAGAATGACAGTATCATTAACCCTAACACTCAGGACCAAACGCTAGCTCTCACCTCCTGAACATATAATGCTTGGGAAATCAACAATTGTGGTGAGTTCAACGTTAGGTTTGAAAGAGACTTGTCATAGGTTAAAGGGGGGCTCCCTCTGTCCCTTTTGGTCCAGACGATCAGAGCCACTAGGAACATTGAATACCCTGTTTGTTTGCAGTATTTTTCCATTCGACTATGTTTGAATTTCGCGAAAGGCAGCAGCCTGGGAGATGTTTGTTGTGCTGCGCCAAAATCACAAGAAAAACCCTGGTACGATAGGCGGAGTGTGGAAATTGACTCACTCCCCCGGTGGGCAAAATGTGGTAGTGATACTTGGCGTGACGAGTGGGTTCAAGCTATTACGAACACCTATCTAGATTTAGGGGGGCGGCATTATATTTCGATGCAGCGGCGCCATGACCGGGTGCGATAACTTGTCGTGGCTGTCCGGATCAGTGGTTTGCTGAGGGTCTAATTGACATGGCAAGGATAATACTGTCGGAAGTTCGATACATAATATTTTAATTAACAAAGAGCGTTCTCATCAGGGGACGTTTCACAAAATTCGTGGAAAAACCAAATCACAGAAACGAGCACGAGCAGCTCGGTTCTCTCCCTCTAGGTACCATCTGGATAAATACGCAATTCAGTCTGTTCCGATCTACCCACCTGGAAAACGATATGTCCACCCGTCTCGTGTCACGTATCGTTCTACCGTAGTCAATCACCCAGTTAAACATTCAAAACAAATGTACTACTGTCAGTCCGATGAGCTTGGTGCTCCAATAATCTTAGTAACATAATATGCTGGAAGGTTGTCACCCAAGGAGATCTCCAACGAAACTTTGAACTATGCGGTACACTCAACCCAAAGAACATTATCATTGTCTCAGTACATGACGGAGAATATCTGATGTTAGGATCAACGCGATCCGAACGATTCTGGGTATAGTTCCTCGGGTCGGGTACCCCGTCACTCTGAAAATGTTTGGCCTAAACGTGATATCCGTGGCCGAACTGAGGTCAAAGGAGACACAGCCGTTAGTGCTACGATTATGGTAATATAAGTGTCCCGAAGGCTGGAGTGTGTTGCAACAATAACCAGGCACGATTCCCCCTGTCTTAGTAGGCGGTGGTACCGAACCCCAGATGCGTATGGCATCCGACACTACCTGCTACACAGGTAAGATCCTCTCCGGTATACCCGTCAGGTAACACCCTGCAACCAACCACGCAGCAACCCACGACCTACACGTATAAAGGTGTTCTGATTTACCCATAATCATCATGTTGTTTGCTAAAAAGGACCAATATCTGTATGCCGTCTATAAACATTTCCGTCTGTAAGGATTGGTTTTGGTTGTTGTGCCGAGATTTCATGGGAGACAACGCACACGTGACTACTACTCCTAAGTTCTCGATGTTCTGCCAGTGGTTTGTTCGGGCTGTTGGGGGGTAACGTGGATATGTTAAGTTGCAGTCGTTTTTGAGGCTTCCAAAAGTGGTCAAAAATGATTGATTTCGGGAAACAATGCGCAAAATAATGATCAGTTGGGGGTCGTAGACAAATTCCGTGGATGGTTGGAGGTATACAACCCCAACATATGGTCAAAGCGGGGTATAACTTTGCCCCCGCATGGGCCGCTGTCCTGGTATGCCCAAGAAAGTGCCCAGAAAGAGAAACAAAAAAATATGTACTCGGCATGGGCTTCGGGCATATCCACAGAGCGTCAAAATTGTATTTGAGGCAGGTTTAGACACGCGGGAGCGCCTGCCGCTGGTTATTTTTGCCTATACCCCCTAATGATCGAAACACAGGGGATATATCCCCCTATGACCTATTCTCAAATATATATTGTGGTTGGTTTTGAGCTTGCGGGTTCAAATAATTTTGACCGCATATCTAGATTTATGGTGGCCACATTACGTTGCCGCCACGAGGCGCTATTATCTGGTAAGATTATGTCTCGTGAGACGACTAATATCTCCGCCTTGTTTTTTCTCATTATCTGGTTGTTGCAGAGTGCCGTATTGGCCAATTTTAACTCGCCGGAATGGGCGGGTAGTAACCATAGGTGCTGTAATGACATGTGAATATATACCAGTACCCTCCACCACAACGAACGGCACGTTCATATTGCTGCGGTCCCCCTCGTCGACGATATCTTCGATCTCACAGCAGACGTTTTTTCTTCTATAATATATTGTAGCTGTCTATTTATCGACGCGGATGTACTGGGAATGTAACGATACTCGGGCACGACAGGTTGGGAATGGGAATGGAGTTTCGTCAGGTCGGCTACGTCTCATTGCACATGTACGGGATATGGGGTAGAGTTTTCGAACGAGAGGTAGTACCCATACATCCCCGCGATATGGTCGATTCAATTGATATCATCGTCACCCTCAATGAAATTTTCCACCAAATGAGGTAGGAAATGTTCCGGGTAGCCTCTATACAGTAACGCTCGCGAGGCACCTTATTGAAAATTACTTGATGGTAATCACAGCATAGAGATTTTCGGGGGAACAATTTTAGGGTTCGTCTGATATCGTGTACCAATATGCCATGCAAAAAATACCGTTTATCATCGGGCAAGAAAAGAGCGACCCTGCAGGAATCAATATTCGAAGGCAGAGACTGGCCGAACAAAAAAGGCCAACCGAAACAAGCGTTAGCGAACGTGCAAACCAGACATTTACGTATGAGGTATGCGTCCCACGGCGGATGGGAAGACGCCAGGAAACCTTGGCAGGGAATTTGGGATTTGGAACTCAGTCCTGAAAAAAAAACGTAGCTCGCGGATACTTTGCAACAGGCCAACCCTACCCCAGGACATGCGCAAGGTGCGAGTCGCAGACGATGCGCAATGCCTTTCGTGCCTTTCCGCAACCCAGACGACGTGGAGGAATTATGATCATCAGACCAACGTAGTAGTATGCCGTGTTTGACGCACACCCGCTCCAGCATGCGTGACAGAGGCTAGTCATGTGGGTTTCCTACAGCATCCAGATGTTGGACTTGTAACCATCATGTTGTCAAGTCGAGGAGGTCTTCCTCATAGGACACAGAATCGGTGATTGGGGAGGTATACACGTTTAAGAAAAGGGCAGTAAGATACCCGCCCGCCACCCCAAGTATGTTGAATCCGTTAATTCAGAGCGCGATTTGCTGCACGTCCAACCTTATAGATATTCACAATGGCCAATGTCTGACTTCGTGTGTGCTCATGTTTGCGAACTTGTTTCTGTTGCGATGGCTAACGGTTATGGGTTAAGGGGTTAATGCCTTAGCAGCTACTGCTATGTACAACATTATCTTGTTGCGGACACCCGCCAACAACTCCGGAACACGGCTACGAAATCTTGACAGGTACTCCTGTACAAACTATCTATCAACGCTATGCTGTTGTGCGCAACATTTTCCTGCATAACAGGCGTACCAAAAATTAATAAGGTTGAAGTGGAGTTTAACATGTTCACCAAGTAACCGATTTATACAAGACAGTGCAGTCAATGATGGGTGGGGTATCTGAACAAGAAATCACCAATGGCCGATGCAGTAGTGTCGCAATACCGACAGAGACCAGATATCAATTGTCATTGACATAACACGTCAATATAAAGGTACGTGCCTGCCCGCGGGCCCTCATAGGTCACGTCACAACTCACACCTTTGATTTCTCGAGGCAACCGCGTTTGTCACGACATCGCTTCTCAGAGACGACAAACACGACATTGCCCGTACTCAGAGCCGATAAATACGACCGTTGTATATACTATTTTAATCACCATCGTCCGGTACACACGTACAGCGCGAGGTCAGTCTCGCCCTTACCTTCCCGTCGCCATATCTCGGTACACCTGAGCAAAGCGGTTACCCGGTTACCAGTGTACAATTTAGAACAAATATTATTCGTAGCTTAACATGTATCAATATTATATGTGATGTGCCCCTACGATTGTTCCGACGCAAACTCCGAACCTGAACAGCGGCACTTCAGCCCGACCTGTGTGACTGGACGATGGCGCTGAAACTTTGATGTCTGCATTTCTGCAACGATCAGTTAACGGTTATTTGGTTAAAGATGTTTCCGCCGCTGATCAGGGGCTTCGAAGGAATACTCTATATGGCAAGAAGTACCATATTACTATAGGGATAGTCGCAGTTTTTGGCGAATTATGTTTGTGTCAAACGTGGGTCCTTAAGTGAAGCACCGCCCAATCTCGATACCGTTTTACAGTATGATTGGTCGCGTACCTACGTTATGCGATTGTACATTGGGTTTGACGTTCAAGTTTCTCCAATATCAGGTATTTGGGACGTGGATATCTCCTTAACTGCGGAGCCCCCGAACAACCATGAAACATGACATCCTTATCGTAGAACGCATCACTACATGAAAAAACTAAACGGCAACCAAAGTTTTGATGAGGCGGATGAATGGAAGCATGGGACTCAAACAAAACATAGTGTGTAGATGGCACAAACTCGACATGAGTTCCAACTGCGACGTTTGCCATTGTTCCATGCTAATCCTCCTCATAATATGCGGTGACATTGGGCAAGGTAAAACTACAAATGAAAAAACGGTGAGTTCTAAACAACAAGGCAACAATTCAACCACATCAAAATTCTGGCTGGGCTCATCGTTGCATCATAGACGATAACAATAGATAGGCTGCAGTCCACACCGTTTTGTAGATGTGTTTGTGTCCTAGAGTTGAAATGGTTGAAACGGTGAGTTAATCGACCACACCTCACTTGAGTATCAACACATCTACCCTGATCCCGCCCGGACCTGGTCGCATTTGGCACTCTGCTCACACTTAGTGGGTGCATAAGAACATGGTAGGGGTTTGGGGTATTGTTAGACGGGATGGCTTGTGGACGGCAGTTATGAGCTGTAGTCCATGGATTGTAAGTAGCTGTTCTCCACGATTGGGTTGTGGCAAGCGGTTTCCGAGACACTGACAACATGGGAAACATAGCTAGCAGAATACCAATACTGTACTCGAGTCATGTAGGTTTGCTACTCATTCATGGACATAGGAGTTTGCGTGGAGTGTTCGCCGATCTGGGTAAGGTACTACTGCCTCAGTGCGGCAGCCGGTCTCCTCCTTGGCGGGTTCAGCAGTATATAAAACCCTGTCGTTAAAATAGGCCCATCAAAAGTTAGACACAATCAATATATTTTTATCGTCAGATATATACAACGTCGGCAACAGTAGGTGCGAACTCCTGATTATGCGAACGGTCTGAACCACACCTACTGGGCAACGTATCATACTACAATAGTTTCAACAAGGCTCCTATAAGCGCAGGTTCTCGTTCATACATTTCGGTAACTCCCGAGGTGTTTGTTCGCGTGTGCTTAAGTGTCGGTTGTGTACGCCCACAGTAGAGGTCAGGCTTCGACCAATATACGGCTAACTTGAGGAAGGCAAAAACAGCGAAAGGCTATTACGGGGGACCATAGTAAATAGGGAACTATATAGGTTTTGGTGTCTACAGTAGGTCCTATTGTGTCTACAGTAGGTCCTATTGTGTCTACAGTAGGTCCTATTAACTATGGTCCTATTATATAATAGAGTGCCTTCAGTAAGAAGCATGGAACATGTGTCATGTGCCTTCAGTAGGAATCCCCCCCGCGATTTTTACGGCGCCTCTTTGCGACTGCCTCCACGCCAAAACAGCAAAACACGTCCCGGACGGCCTGCGTAACACTAACCCGAACGCCGATGTGCTGTGTATCCCAGGTCTCTATGCTGCAACACCGAAAACATGTACGGGGGGAGGTACCAGAGGCCGGATATGGCTAGGTACAGGTCCAACAACCCCAGGGCGGAGCTCCGGCCGCTGCTGCGCAGGTGGGAGGGAAACCCGGCGGTGAGCCGAGCCAGAGACGCGCCGCACTTGAAGACGTACGTGCGGTATCGCGAGGTGGAAGGGGGCGGAGAGAACGGTGAGGGGAGAGTTGGAGGCTAGACCTAGAGGGGCTACTTTTTGGGCTAGAGCTAATGCGAGGGACCGTAGTAATCATAGCCCAATATACACACAAACACAAAAACCTATATGTTCCGCTATTTTTTTCTAACCATATTCCGTCCTGATTACTATTTCACCCCGTACTAGCCAAATCATACGAGAGCTAGAGAGAGATGGAGGCTATAGAGCTAGTCTAGAGGACGCTATCGTTGTGGCGGTGGCGGTGGCGGTGGCCAGTAAGAGAGGTTTTTCCGTGGAAATACGAGTACACAGCAGTGGTCATACCAAGAGTAAACATGTCCTTTGCTATTTATAGGAGACCGACCGGTCTTTTTGGCCGCGTCAAGGCCGGTTTGTCTTTTGGCCTTATTATACTGGTTTTAGTGTAGTGGGCGGTCAGTCACGGGGTCAGTCAAACCGCACTCTCCTACTTCGTATATATATATATATGGTCTAACACGTTTGCTTCTAGATGCTTCGTTGCGCTACTGTCTGTCTGTCTGTACTGGGTGTGGCAGCATAGTATGGCAGTACAGTAAAAACCGCGGTGTGTACCTGTTCGTATCATATGTGCCTGCCGTGTAACGCCCTAGATTTATTAATAGCAGTACCAAGACAAGGAGGGGCACGCACAACCAGAACCGTGGCTTTGGCAAGACCTTTCCATAGACACGTCGATCGGCGTTTGCTTCTAAATCCATAAGAGGGGGTTGGGTGTGTTATCCCTGGGAGATGAGGAAGGATAACGATACATTTACGTAGATGCCGTCATTTGTGTGCGCTAGACAGGGCAGAAAAGCCTGACACTGTGCAAGCAGTACATAAGTCACATAGTGTTTTTTTTTTTTTGTTAATGGAAGATTTCCGGTCGACGGACGGGACACATGAAGATTCGGGCACGCGGCGAGGCTGGAAATGAGTCCCTGTGTTTTGGCGCCGTCGAAAAAATCGGAACTCCCTTCGCTCGTACCTGGCAATAAGGAAGCTTCTCCAAAGCTGCCGGAAATACGGGGTACTGACTGTTCTGAATCGATTAACAGGATACGAAGCACGGAGGGCCTTGGCGAGCAGAACTTGGACGAAAATCTTAGCGTGATCGGCGTCGATATGTGACTCTGCCGTTTCATCCTCTGTCAGTAGTGATGCGCATGCGTGACTCTAATTGTTTGTATTTCTTTAGTGGTGTACGAAGTATTCGTTTATAGAACAGCTCAGGAAAATTTTATTGGAGGTGCAGGCTCAGTTGAGGGGGGTGTTCTCGCAGGAAGAACTCGAGCTGTGCAAGTAATTGAGCAGTGAGGGAGCTCCAACTTCGGCGGGCTCGTAAAAGGCTAAGGGGCGCAACTCCGGGCTTTAGACGGTTTGTGAACGAATACAGCAAGTAACAAAAAAAGGGCTGCTCCTTATCCTCGCGCTAATTGCCCCGCTTTTGCTGTTGTTGTTGTTGTTGTTGTTGTTGTTGTTGTTGTTGTTGTTGTTGTTGTTGTTGTTGTTGTTGTTGTTGTT
>JAYJME010001072.1:0-18060 GCA_036873775.1 Costaria costata
TTACTAAAGATAATATCAGGGAGGTTATCACGATAGTTAACAATGGCTTCTTCGTTAGCATAATGGTATTTTATATCTACTAAGAAGACACGTATCTCCCGACTAACTCTCTCTTCTTTTATAACGGTAGGGAAACCTTTCGCATCCAGTATAACCGAGCCTTTCTCATGAAGAACCTCCTGTTCCCCGGCATCGTTTAATACAGGTTCACCTTTTCTGTGAAGGTATTCGATTTCAACAGTACCGTCTTCCTTAATAGTGTGGACAATACCGCTACTGTCTTTAACCGGGACGTCTGCTTCATGGTAGGCCAGTACATCTGCATCGTACTTCTTATACTCCTCAGGAGAAAGAATAGCACGTGATTTCGTATAGAGTGGCTCCATCGGTTTACCCAGACTGATACCCAGTAACGATAAACTTACCGCTGAAAAGGTTTCGTCATGAACACCATCAACAATGTAATCGTCAAAGTTACTTGATGTATTAGAAGTCGTCTCACTTATAAAAACCAGATCAAAACTTGCTTCCAGTGACACGGCTACAGTTTCGGTTTCATGGTTAGTATTAAACATGTTTATGATGTTTAATTTATCATCTAATCCAATCTCAAGCGTTGACTGAAGTACAAAGGTAAACGACGATGTCTCTTCATCAATTACGACTTGTTCTGATTTAAGATAGAACGTCTGCCCATAACTATCTTTATAAGTAAGAATGGCAAATGAGTCTGTGATCCCTTTCGTATTTTCAGTGGTAACTGTTAAAGTATAGTCAGTGTCGTTTAACTCAACATCTGTATCAGAAACAGTAAACGTGTAACCTAAGTCTAAATTAGAACGCGAGTAGATAACCGAATTAACCTGTGGATTATCAAGGTAATAAGCACGTGTAACAAATAAACCGTTTGTCGAATCTAACACGTAATGGAACGGGTTATAGAAATGTCGTTCCTCGTTTAGTTTATCAACCAGTTTAAACTTATCTAAATTGTCCATGAACAGCTTTTGCTCAGAGCCCATTAAGACAACGCCATCATCTGTTTCACTAAACAAAGCACCTGACTTAATCGTGACAGAGTTTTCATTGTTAATAACAGTGTTTTCTAAATCCCCTCTTCCTGTATCGTAAAATATATCGGCACAGATAACACCCGGTAAAGATGTAAGAGATTTAGTTCCGACTGAAGGCAAGCGATTGGTAGCAACGTAAACACGGTCGGAAATGTTATCCTTTTGGACCGTAACGCTATAACCACGTTTACCTAATTGATTTTCTAACTCGGCGTCTGTCACAGCAGACACTTTCCCATCTAAGCCATAGAAGGTTGCTTCACGCAGTTCATCAAACGTCAAGCCGTTATGGCCGCCCTCAACTCTGCCATAAGAACTTACGTTAAAAGTAAGTGCTCCTGTAATAGCGTCGCCGTAGTCCCCAGCTTGATTAGAAGGATCGTTCCAGTCTACCGACCATTGGTTAGCCACAAACTCGCCAAGGTCTAGAGAGACAACGCCTTGTGTGGTGTATACGTCAACACGCGCTCTCGTACCGACAAGTTCCTTAGTTATGTATATCTGTGGCAGATAAACGTTAAGTGCGCCGTCAGTAACCGATAAGACAACTGTAGGCATGTTAACGTCATAGGCTTCACGTGTATAGGTCGTTGTAAACTCCGACCAGTTAACACTGTCCGTGGTATGGAAAACACGCGCGTAGTAAAACTTGTCTTTAAACGGAATAGCTGCCTTGAACCCACTGCTCTTTGTTATAGGGTACGTGTAGCTTTCGAAACCTAGCTGGTCCACAGGAATTGTGAACATGATAGAGGCCTGGTTATCAAAGATAATCTCTTTGGTAGTAACAACGTTTGCCACAGGGCTACTTAACGGGGTCGTTACGGTTGTATCGAAATACGCTATGACATCTTCGCCGGGTGAGATGTCTATGGTTATGGGGAAATGGTGATAGAAACTATAACCACCTACTTTCCATACAGTATCCTTTGGCATGACAGCTTTCTTAAAACGTGTTGTCTCATCAAGGACAGCGCCTGAAACCAATTGAGCTTTGTTTATAATAAACACGACATGATGACTAGCTGGTTTACTAAACCTGTCTTTATGGTCAGCATCAGCCATGTGTATTAATAGTTCTTCTTCGTTTGTAGCTAAACCACGATACTGTTTAAGTACTTCAGATTGACTTTTAATTATTGCTGACGCGGTATTACTCGCAGATGCTTCTAATAGAAACACGAAAGGGTTAGAAGGGTCAACTACTTCTAGTTCGCCGTTCAACGCTTGCTTTAAAATGTCTAAAGACTTTCGACGTATTGCACTCGGCATGACCGATAACGTCGGACTTAGCTCTATTAGTTCTTTATAGTTAGGTGATGTCATTAGTTCCTCTCTTTCATTTAACTATTTAATAGTAACTCGTTAAGGTCACTCGCGCGTATCCACCATTCAAGTTTAGCGCCTTTTCCACTATCCGCGATATGTGGGTACGTGTAGTTACTACACAGGTTGTATTCGTCACGGTGTATCTTAACCATGCCTGTTCCGGTTGCCGGTTCAAACGGAGCGCGAACGGTGGCTCTTGCCTTGTCTAACAGCGAGCTCTTCATCTCGGGGTTATTGAACGCAGTTACGTTATTGAAATCTTCCACGATCTTGGGGTCATTATACCTTACACCAAAGCACTTTATAGGGATAGAAATCTCGGCGTTATCAGCCGCCATGATATTTTCAGAAGCAAAGTTAAACGCAGCGCCGTCTGCTGGCGTTTCTATCATGCTTGTTCCCGTACATGCGATCTTAAGAATGTTCTCTTTGGTCTTATCAACTATTAGTCTGTATATTCTAAACTGGTAATCTAGAGTGTTAAAGGCACGGAACTCGTTCCAAGGCTCCATCGAACCATATGAAACATTAGACTGATATTGGTGTAACGCACTTAAGAATAGTGTAAGTAAATCACCTTCTATATTCCAGAAAGAAGCGTTAAGGCTAAACTCGCCATAGAACTCATGACGTGAGTCAACCCACCCGTACGTTTCTTTTGCAGCGCCTTCATCGGAAGTAAAGAAAGTTGATACATGGTCAGGAAACCCTGACAGTGACCGAAGGGTACCAGACATCAAGTAATTGAAGGCTTGATCTTCGTCCACTAATTCACTAGGTATGGATCTATCTCCGTTTCTTAAATTATACTTGCGGGTTGTTAAAAGCGCTTTAATAGCTTTACCAATTGATCTAGGGTCTTCGTCAGCTAAATACGCTAGCTTCCTGACGCCGCTTAGGTTACTTGGATGCAGGTTAAGACATGGTTTTGTGAAGAACGTCCAACCCTGGTTATCTTGGTTGGCTTGAGTTAAGTTACCCAAACCGGATGTACTTGGACCTCGGAGAAGGTCCGACAGACTTGAGTTATCAGAACCAAACCCAGACTGTCTGAGTACGGTGCTAATGACTTTGTCCATTCCACTAGGGACGTCGCTCATATCTTTATTCTCCAATCAGCTGATTAAAACTAAAATTATTTAATAGGTACCTAAAATGTCCAAACTTTTAACAGTCAATGACAAGACACCGCAACAGCTTGTTTTAGACATTGCCTTAAACGGCGAACGTGCTGAATCGTTGTCTGAATTTACACAGGCTACCCGCCTGAATCCCTCTGCGTTAATTGAACGTTCATTGATGCAGAATCTAGACACAGATGTCATGTCAAATATCATGCAAACGTGCGTGGGCATGTATGTATCACAATACCTTCAGGCCTTTGAGTTATCAAAGGATAAGGGTGGTGTTAGAGTACTTGATTTCCTTTCCCCTTTGTCAGACGACCCACACCGTAGTGTGTCAATAGGACTGCCGTTTGGGGAATCGTGGGATAGCGAAGGCTTGGAGTTTCCAAACTTCTCAGGTGAAGCAAAAGTAGATTATGATACCGAGATATCTAAGCCGTCTAACTTAGCTGTTGGTAAACAATTTATGGTCTCAGTGGACGTTAGCGATAGTAAGACAGTGGACATCCCTATCAACGTAACAATGTCTCCACGCGATGCGCGTTTAGAATTCATGATTGATGTAGTAAAACACCTTGATGACGACCGTGACATTCTTGCCCGTTGGCATAAAGTATGGGCCGGTGAAATTAACTTCTTTAGCGATTTCCTTTTAAACATGGATATCCTTAAGAAAGAACGCCGTTTAACCCTTCAGGATGACGAAGATGGTTTCTATCGTGAAGCACAAGCTAAACGAGCCGGTGGTATCTTCAGTAGTTTCTTCAGCGGTAAACAACATATAAACGTTGCTTCTAACTTCCTAGTCTTATCTGAGACAGGCGCGGCACGTTTAGCTGGCGCGTTTGGCGGTAGCATGGACAAGTACAATGATCGTCGCGATATCTTCCGTGAGTCAGGTTCTATGTGCATGGTTATTGTTAACCCTGTTGACGAGCGTCTTCGTGTTTATCTTCGTGGCTTCCGTAAAGGTAAGGTTTACACGTTTAACGACATCAAGAACTTCTCGTCTAAATCAGACGCACTTGATGTTAACGCATTAATGAAAGCTTACAACATGGGAGGCATGTAATGAAGTTATCAAAACGCAATCATGGTATCTGGGATTTCTTTGATACCATTCTTCCTAGTTTCGAACGTATTCAGATTACTGAAGAAATCGATCGTGTTTTTAAAGACACACGTGAAGTTATCGTCCCTGGTCTTGATTTAAACGTAAAGACAATTGAAAATACGTCAACTTTCCAGATGTTTGAAAATAATATTTCTCGCTCTGACGTAAAAGAATATCGTGGCGACGTTGTGAAATACCTTAAAACTTTAACTACTAAAATGGTTCAGGGTAAAGACGACCTGATCAAATTAGTTGAAGCGACGTTCAATCGAAAGATTGTTAAAGAAGGGATTGACTACAAGCGTGGTCATTTACTTCACCTTATCTCATTACTTGAGTTCTATAACCGCTATGTTATCCAGTTCTTGCTAGTGACGACTAAAGAAGCGTTGGAAGACAAATACTACCCGGCGGACAAGGCTGAGTACATGTTCGTACGGGACACGAGTAACATGGATAAGTTTGTGGCTATCTGTGCTGCTCTTGAACTTGAGTTTAAGAACTACAACAAGTTACTCATTAAGGTAGACGGTATCACGATGGACGAAGAAACACGTACTGTTTCTGAATCTACTCTTGGTGATGATGTTGATCCATTATCAGTTGGCTTTTATACCGTCGACTACAACCCGTTTTATCAAATTGGTAAAATGGTAAATCAGGTTTACGTATTCTTCTTTGATATTAAACGTGAACAGGCGAGCAAGCTTGAGTTACATGTAGTTAAACTTAAGCAGAAACGCGAAGGTGCAAGTGAAGAAGAATTAGCCACGTTGGATAAAGCGATCGCTTATCATTCTGATCGCCTTAATAAACTTAATGGCGAAATCAATGAGGTGTTAGCTGATGCACGTGATATTTAAAAAAGGTTACGGTTCTGTTTTATCCCGATTGTTCAAAGAGCATATCGAAGATAAGAAAATAGTAACTGCTCAAACGTGTCTTGATTTCATGGCTGTCATTAAAGACATAAAGAGCTATGAAGTTGGATTGACCACTACGCAAAAAGTGATGGTGTCATGTCAAGCAGATTATCGTCTTGGTAAAGGTCCAAAAATAGATCCCATGGTTTTCAGTCATTCTCCCCAGAAACAGGAAGCCAGTAGTGATTCACATCGTTACCTTGAAGAACTCACGAACGATTTAAAAGTGGCCAAGGTCGAAAAAGAGCCACTTGGATTATTCGGGTATCTATTACCTTTATCGACAGAAGCAGATATTTTATTTGCTATTAAGTTTGTCTACGTTTTCGTTAATCTTGGCGACGGGTCTTTAAATGAAGACCTTGTGCCTGCATTAGCGAACTAAATAGAAAGCTAATCAATTGACAAAGGCAAGTCAAGCACTTGCCTTGATACCTAGGTCGGCTGTGTTCTACTTAAGGAGACACGGTCAAATAAATTATTGTTAAGGAATTTCCTAAATGTTACAACATATTATTGCTCAAGCTCAAGCTAAACAAGTACCAACTGGCGAGTCTATTGGTGAAGTTCAATTAATGGAAGACACTGTTTCTCCATTAGAGACCACTATCACTGAAAACAACATTGCTATCGATGCACTTAACGTAACAGCTCAAAGCTACATGATCCTTGCTGATACATGTTTTGCAGCGGCTAAGAAAGGCGGCCTTGATGAAAGTGGTGTTAACGCTATCATTGCAGGTACTCAAGGTTCTGGCGCAATCATCGGTGATAAAGTAGACCTTCCTTCAGGTGAAAGTTTCGATGAAGCTGGTGGCCGTGTTGATGCAACTATGCTTGCTGGTGAGTCTATCAAAGACCGTGCTCTTAATCTTTACAAAACGGTTAAAGATTTCATCATGCGTCAAGTTAAGCGTCTTAAAGATCTTTGGAAAGACCATTTCTCTTCTTTAGGTCGTATGAAGAAAAGCATTGAAAAAGCGCAAACAGATTACGCATCGGTTGAAGGCACTGTTTCTAAAGCCAAATTTAAGATCAATCTTAAAAACATCATGGCTGATAAAAAACCAGCAACTGCTGACGTAGTGTCAGCTGAAGCCAAGACTCATCGCGAGACAGCTAAAGATTTAACAATCAAGGCTAAAGCAGCTACTTCTTTAATCAAAGTTCTTGAAGCTGGTAAATATGCTGATGTTATCTCTGGCCTTTCATCTACCGATAACGTGCCTCAGTTAGCTAACAGTGGTAAGGCTAGTGATACACAGGTTAAACAAGCTGGTCTTCAAGAAGGTTACAAACAAGTTGCGGTTAGTTCTGAGTTACTTGGTGGTTCGTTTGTTTTCATGGGTACTCCAGAAGAAGGTAGTTCTAAGGGCCCACGTTCTAAATGGGTTGGTGGTACTGTAGAAGATAAAGTAGGTAATATTGAATTCCCTACGCTTTCTTCAACTGAAATTGGAAAGTACCTTGAAGCTGCCGCAGCAATGCGTAACACAGCCGATGCCCTGACTGTTGCCGCGTCAGAGTACACAGAAGCTATGGATAATCTAGCGAAAGCTATGGATAAAGCTGAAAAAGCGGACGAAACTGAACAGAAAGAAGCTGCTAAAGCGGTTAAGAAGATCCAAGATCTTGCTTCGATCCCTTCAGATGGTGTGCGTGGTTTGATTAGTCACTGTGTTTCAGCTGCTAAAACTTCGTATAACTACGCAGTTAGCTCAGCTAAGTTGTACAAAAAAACAAGCTAGTAACTTGATTTAAGTACATACGATTCTCCCCTTACCCGATAACTCGGGTAAGGGGAGTTTTGCCGTCTAACGGATTTTATAGTTAAAAATATCTGGAGATTACCATGGCTAAGGTTTGTATAGTTATACCTCAATCCGATATCACTGTTACTAACTCAATAGCACGTAACGTGGTAAAGGACTTAATAAAGTTTACCGGATTCCCAAATGACGCTGAAATAATAATCGATTCTAATCAAGGCGGAACTAGAGCACTGTCGGGATTTACTAATCCTTGTGAATTACCAATAAGAACAGAACAACGTAACTATGTGTTTGTGACGATAACTGAACGCTACAGCGAAGAAAACATAACATATAAACCACACGCGTTTAAAAAGAAAATCTTCACAGACCCTGACTTAGGCGTTCGCATAGATCCAATCTACTCGAACGTCGAGATAGAGTTGGCTATCAGGTTTAGAACACGTGACTTAACCACCATGAGAAAGTGGGTATCAGGAATGCGTGTTAACGAAGGTTTCCAAACTAACAAGTTTCATCATGCTATAAAGTATGACTATTCACTACCGTCTATGGTACTTGACTTCATAGTAGACGCGTGGAGAATGTCTGAGAAAATCGCTCCTAGAAATATCACGTTAAAAGACTTTGTTAAAACAGGCTTTGATGGTGGGTTGATAAAACGAAAAAATCTATCCGCCGAACATACTGAATTTGTAGTTAATGAAATACAGAGTGGAGTAGCAGGATTTAAGCTATCGGACCATCCTTATAACGAATACACGAATGAGGAAGGGACTTATGAACTTCAGTATCCGTACAAGGTAGCATTTGAAAGAATAGACGCTGTTACGCTACAGACACCTATTATCATCCATAACCAGTTTATACCTGAGAGATACATAGAGACGTTCTTGAAGAGACAGAATCCGGGCTATGTTCCTTTTGGGTTTAGAGATAACGGTTGGATAATCGATGACTTAGAAGATGATACCTTTGACATGTTCTACAAAGGTGACGGTGGCGCTAGGCTTATACCGTATGATGACTACTTTCCTAACAAACCACGTGAAGGTACAGCTACTGTATTTCTTTCCCCTGTTCAGGTTAAGGAAACCGATCCACACGTTGTAATGAATATCCATGATCTTGGTATCAACTTAATACCTAAAGAGGTAAAGGATTATATCCTTAACTATCCGGAAAGGATTACAAAGTTCAGAGGCGGGTTGGTCAGTATAGAGCTCTACGAGATTTTCTCAGATGAACAGCGACTTGAGGTTGAAATGGACATCGACGGTAATATTAGAACACTTGCACCAATGTACCTGAACCGTCGTAATTATATCAAGGTTGATTTGATAAAGGATTTCTCTTTATTTGATTCTAGGCACACTGAGGAACTGTTAAAAGAAGGTTCTATCCTTAAGGGTCTCTGTTTACTGTTATCTCCATTAACAACTTTTGGTGATAGTGGCAACGAAGATATCCACGAATACCCTAACGGGGAACTGGATGGGGCTAGTTATACCAAATGGTTAAAGAAACAAAAGACAGTTAACCGCACGTTCAAGAATCACCAAGGTAACGTGTTAAAAACAAAACAACTATCCTCACTTATAGCTAGGAGAAAATAAAATGGCTTTATTTAATACACCGGGGACGGTTACTGTTCCGGTAGACGAAACAGAAGAAACAGTAACGTATGACCAGAAAACCTCAACGGTGTTTGAGAACTTAGAACAACCTGTTAAGGTTACAGCAACACTGGACGGTTCTCCGTGGAGAGTACTGTTCCTAAATCAAATACTTGGCGTCGACGATGTTCCTCGCCAATTGGATCTAGGTTTAGACCCGAGCTTACAACAGTACGTTGCTATAAAGGAATTTGTTATTAGTGTAACTGATTCCCTATCACATAGTAAGGACACAACAACAGGTATAACCACGGTATCGGGCGGTGGTCAAACTTACCCTGGTGTCCAGATAAACGTAGGCGACATGTTTGTTGCTAATCAAAAAGATAACAGACTTGGCCTTTTCCGTATAACAAACGTGACACGATTACAGTACATAGCTGGGTCGGCTTTTGAAATAGAATACCGTCTTCATGACTACCATTCCACGTTATATGAAAACGACATCAATAGTAAAGTGATAAAGACCTATGTTTTTGACGAAAGCAAAGTTGCATGTGGTAAATCGTTAGTCGACGAGGGTATGGCACGCGATATCGGTTTAACCTTGAACGAGTTAACTAACTGGTATTACGACCTATTCTACGATCTGGCCAGTGAGACGTTTCTGTGGCCTTATGAGCCCGAAGGTGAGCAATTACGTTACACGTATGATCATTTCTGCGTAGCGTTCTTTACAGCGCTTCTGGACTACGATCTTCGAGGTCTTAACCCAGAGGCTCGTATTTATTCCTGCTTAAACGGTTCATATCGAGATAACAGTATCACTATTTGGGATACGATGATGACAACCAACACACGGTCGCTAACTTTGATTAAAAAGAAAGCTGGTCTTGTTTCACCGTGTATGTTTGAAACAGATAGAGTTTACAATTCTATAACTACCACTGCCATCGATCACGTCATGTGGCCAGGAGGTCATCCAACGCTTCTTGGTAAGTCATTTGACGACATAGGTGATTCGTATGTTTTCTCAGAGCACTTCTATGTTAAAGAAGTTTCTAAGATGACCTTAATAGAAGCATCTGTTCATAATCTTCTACATGGCGGCACTGTCGATAACGATAACCTAGATACAATCATTCAGTCGTTGAACGACATGAGTAAACACGATTTGTATCACGCGATACCTGTGGTAATTTGGATACTTAAAGCTGTTACACGATAATTTAACCCACTGTGTCTTAGCGGACACAGTGGGTTTTATACTGTCTAAACGAATTGCTTAGATGAAAACTAATGAGATATTTACGATGGATAGATACGATTACGTTGAAGATATTTTCCACGGCACCCGGTATCAAGTGAGAGCAAGTTACCTTTCCGTTATGGAAGTAGACGCACTATTAGCAGAAGAAGTTAACAAAGACGAAGTGGACACCAAACATCACTTTGGAGAAGACGGGGTTAAGCTAGATCCCTCGGGTGGGTTCTTTGTCTTTGAAGAGGAAGATGAGGAACGCGAGGCAATGCTTCAGGCAGCACTTAGACGTGATCCTGTTAAGTTAGCCTACGATGAGTTTGACCAACTTGGTATTGATGACGAAGATGCGTATGAACTCTGTTTAAACCAGATAGTGGAACTGTTCGAGGCAAAGAACCAAGTAACCCTGGTTAACCCTAAAGACTGTTTTAAAATTTACCGCACGTTAAACGGGTATCTAAAAGCGCTTGAACAAGATGAGTTCATATCACTTAACTCGGAACCCGTTCCTCAAGAAGATATCGTTAAGATGACCAGTTTAGCGGAGTCACTGTTGCCACTTATTTCATTCTACGAACATGGTGATGTAGGTCACGACCCTGGTAACCCGTTTAAGGCTTACATGATAAAGACAGGTTATGAAACAGTATCGATGTCTAAACGAGGTGAAGCAACTGTAGAAAAGGTTAGTATCGACAGGTCTTCTGAAAAGGGCCATAGTACGTTGCCTGGAAGCATTAAGGATTACATGTAATGATTTTAAATAGACCTGGTATAGATACCGAATTTAAACTACTGTTATTAAACAACCCTGGACCGGTTTCCTGGAACTACACGGTTGAACTCTTAATAGATAACAAACCCTACGCGTTACCTGGTGTAAACTACCTTAACGTTAAACGCCAGTATGATAATGATAAATGTGACGTGACCATGCTTGGTGTGAAAATAACACTGAGGATGTACGAGAAGCTATTGATACCTAACTCGCGTAATTTCGAGATAAAGCTCACACGTCGTCTTGTCGGCTCTGATGGTGAAGAGAAACAGACAGATGAGAAATACTTTAAAGTCTACCGTGGTTTCTTGGACGTAACGCCAGATACCAAGATGACCAGGTCAACTCGTGGTGGCGCAGTCACAACCGATGACACACTTGGTGATTTCTTAGATATAAACATTCAGCTCATTGATGACTTAGTCTATGAAATGGCCTTAACGGCTACAGCAGGTGTTATTAGAAACACGAGTTTAAAAGACATCATGCGCTACTATCTTTCGTTTGGTCTTAGAGAGATAGAGATAAAGAAACCTTTACTTGAGGACAACTACCAGTACGTTAGAGGTGTGGACATTGTGGAACCGCACAATACCGCTACTCCCGAGTTTGTACTGATACCGAGTAACACGTTACTAACAGACATTCCTCAATTTCTTCAGAAAACAAAAGGTGTTTATTCTTCAGGTATGGGTTACTATTATCAGGATGGTTGGTGGCACGTCTACCCGTTGTTTGACACTAAACGTTACGATGTTACTAAAAAGAACCTCACTGTCCTCTGTGTGCCAAAGGAAGAGCTTCCCGTTTCTGAGAAGACTTACCTTTACCGAGACGAACAGTTATATGTCTTTTCTACCGGTGAAAGGTTCACAGTTGACATGAGCGATGAGGCTAATCAGCAACTAGGGACAGTTACTCGCTGGTGGACTGCTTCTGATTTAATCGACAGTATGTACAAGGTTAAAGATAACATCGTCACGCCTGTCTTGGATGAAACCATGAGAACTATCGCTATGCGTAAACGTTCAGATGGGAGAAACAAGGTTGTTAATATTGACGGTAACTTCACTGACAATCCTTTTAAACTGACATCTAAAAACATGTATAGTAGAGGCCGTTATCTGACGACAACCTGGGTTAACTGTGACTACCGATTACTTTACCCCGGCATGCCTTCTAAGATACTCTATGTTGAAGAAGACGAACTGGTCGAAGTATTAGGGACCCTGTTAAAAGTTGATATCAACGCTAGTCCTGACACCGAAGCCTATACGGATAGAACATTTAAGACTTCAGCCATTTTAACATTCTACATCGAAGAAGACGAAAAGCGATTAGATTAACTTTTAATCGATCGCTTTATCTTTTAGTTGAGAATTAAAAGAATTAAAACGAGAGAGCAAGAGATGTACATAGCTGATAGTAACCTATTGATGATTAAATCAATCATCGCCTCGTATCTTAATGCAAGGTTAGAAACACCTAACGGTAAGTTAACTGTTACCGTGGAAAGGATACTTAAAAAGGTAAAGCTTCCTAAAAACGTTGACGGTGAAGGTTCAGCTAGCGATATCGCACAAGCACTTAAAGCAACTCTAGAATGGATGATTGAACAAGGTCCCGCTAATATCCCATCAGAAGACCTTGTAGCGCGTCTGAAGCTAAACTGTATACATGAAACAGACTACATCGAAGTAATCGCTTCATCGCTTACGGTTCCTGACGACGCCGAGATTTTACAAAAGAGCGTTGTTTCAAAATTAAACGAGTTACTTCACGAATATAATCGAATTCGATACGCTGACCTTTTCAGAGATGCGAATAAAAAGGTTAACTTTAGTCCCGAAGATTTTGATATGAAGGACTATGCTCGTGAATTCCAAGAGCTATTACAAGAAGTAGCAGTTGATGATAGCCAGCAAGACCACGAAGGCTTTGCTGGACTTCTTAATACAGAAGTGATTGCTTCGGTTGAGGAAGTGTTTGAAAAGAGTAAGACACTTGTTTCAGCTGAAGGTGTAATGAAGACAGGTTTGCAAGGTTTAAACGACGGGTTAAACGTTGGTGGTCTACAGGCTGGTTTCATGTACTGTTTCCCAGCGTTGTCACATAACTATAAAACAGGCATGCTTCTTGATTTAAGTAGAGGCGTTCCTCTTTATAACCAACCGCATCTAGAAGACAAGAGTAAGAAAGGGTTAGTTGTTCGTTTTAGTTTTGAAAACAAACTAGAACAAGATCTACCTCAGATCTACAAGTCTTTACGTGAAGCAGAAGAACAACGTGAAATAGACGTTCGTGACATTGACGTTAAAGAAGCAACCAGTTACGTGGTAGATAAACTAACTGCCAATAACTGGGCGTTCATAATGGAATGTTACGACCCTAATAACTTTGACGTTCATGACCTAGTTGCTCGTTTACAATACTACGAGTCTCAGGGTTACGAGATAAAGTTAGCGGTGGTGGATTACCTTGAACTGATATCACGTGCTAACAAGATGTTACGTAAAGACCAAGCGATTACATATTCTTTTGAAGTTTTACGTAACCATTGTTTCCCACGCGGTATAACAGTGGCAACAGCACACCAGTTATCTTCAGATGCTCAACGATTAGCGCGTGAAGGTACTGCTGACTTCGTGGGTAAAGTAGCAGGTGGCGGTTTCTACCAAAACTGTCAATCGCTTCACAATAAACTTGACTGTGAAGTTATAATGCATATACACAAACAAGGTGACGAATCTTACCTTACGTTTGCTATAGGTAAGTTACGTGGTTCTTCGGGTCTTGATCCTAAACGTACACGATGGGCTTACAAGTTCCAAGAGTACGGCGGTATTGTTGATGACGTTAACGATCTTAAATCTAAAGCATTATATTCAATACCAGGTTCAGGTGTAACCAGCGGCGGCGTGTCTGCTATGAATGATTCAGATGAGATGTGGTAACATGTTAGAATTAAGAAAGTTCACAGATGAAACTTTATTAGACCTCATGTTTGACGAGAAAAACGAAGGGTTCTTTAAAGTAGGTTTTAGTGATAGTAAAAACACTAAAGCGAAATATAAAGACTTCCTCTTGAAAGGAGGAAGGAAACGAGGCATTGCCCAGATAACGGTAAATGGCAAGGCAGCTGGTTTTATTCTTGTTGCGGGTAATGACAATAGGATTGTTGGCGGTCTACGTGACGAGTTTAAAGGAAAGGGTTATTATAAACTTGCACGTAACGCGTTTATCAAGTTTTTAAATAGAAGAGGCGTGTTTCTAATAACTGCTTCTTATTCTATTTTAAATGAAAGAATGCGTAAACTGTCCAGTAAGTTTCTTCAGACACCTCTTTATGATGATGTGTCTTTGGTTCACTTTGACCCAAGTGTGGAAACCTGTAAAGTTAGCAAGGATATAAAAACTGTAGTTGGGAAGATACCCAAACTTAAACTATACCATATAAGCTTTGACCCGGAGCTGCCCGAGATAATTAAACCCCGGTTACCGGATGGATCAGACTTAGCGCCTGGTAAGTACCCTGAATTACTTCCTCCGAGATTTAGTGCATCACCTAGTCCCGAACTTTGCTTTAGAGCGGTCTACCCCAATATAGCAAATCTACTTGAGAACTCAGGTGAACCGGCCATAACATTTAACTTATATGAAGTAATTACGGGAAAAGTTGACTATACTCCGAACGAACTGGTTACGGGTAAACTTGTTCATGACGCACATGTCACGTTAGAGCATGTTTTTACAAAACCCGTCTTCATAAAGAAAGTGGGGAAAGTTACCTTCGAAAACACAAGCGACGACAGTGGTTTATTTTACGAACCGTTTTGTGAAGACAAGTCTTTGTACCATTCACCTAGAAAAGTGTTAGTACAATGATTGTTTTAATCCTACTGATACTTTCAGTTTGTTTGACAGGCTGTATTATACTCTTACCGTTATCTATAAAACTATTATTAGAAATCCGTAAACTTTAGACCCAACATGCTCCCTATAGCCTTTAGTTAGGCTATAGGGAGGGTCTAATTGTTTAGGAAGACTTTATAGGTACCTATGGTGCCGTAGTGTAACCACTGTAAAGTCTCAATAACGGCTACCTGAAAGAGTACCTAACGATGAAATTATTTTACTTAGGTCGGTCTCAAGCCAACGCTGCGCTTGCATGTGGTTTAAGGTTAGACGGCACTGATAAAATCGAGAACTTTGAAGAATCAACACTTGAGATTTTCACTCCTGCTGACTATTACCTTATTCTACGTAAGAGCAATGTCCTAGCACAGTCTCCCTTGTTTAAGAAGATGTGTTTTGATTCGGTTTCACCTGAAGGTGTCAATGACATTGATTTTGAAACAGAGTTCGCTTTACTTTTCCCGGAGTTTATCGGACCTAGTTTAAAACCGTTTACTGATTACTTGGACACTCATAAAGTTGCCGTTACATGTAACGGGGATATTATACTGTATGACTGTTGTGAAGACACTGGTTCTTCATACCTTGAAAGAATCTTTAAAGCGCTTTGTGATCACCTCGGTGTTCATGCTGCTTTATGTACACCAATTTGGCACGCGATAAAAAACCGCTAGTCAATATCATAGTTCTGTTAACTACGGTTAGGACGCTAACCCTAAGACACTGTCTTTGTGTTTTATGGCGTCTGAGCTGATTTTTAGTCAATTATAACCACAAATTAAAATTGACAGTATAAGGCGCTAGCTAAACTAGCTAACAGAAAATAAAAGTTGCAACTTAATCCGGAGAATATCCAAACATGTTTTTTAAAAATAAAACACAGAAACCTATGGAAGACGGCAAAACAGTTATTGCTAGTCTTAAATCGTTCATCAATGCTTCAGGTACTGCAATTAGTAACTCTGGTTCAGTTAGCGAAATGTTATCAGGTGAAAGCTTTGAAACAGGTGCAAGCTTAAAAGCAACTGGTAAAACAGTTGGCGAAGCGCTTAAAACTTCTGGTTTAATCAAGATGCTTATGGAACGCCATAACACTGAAGATGAAAACCATCCTGCAATCGTTAACGCTCTTGACCACGCTGCCGTTCTTATTGCTGCTTCAGCTGATACAGCTGCATACCAACGCGCTTTCGCAAGTGCAACTGCTAAGCAAGAAACAGGCGTAGAAGTTATCACTCGTCGCGTTCCTGGTATCGACGTTGCTAACCTTGCTGGTGAAACTTTCGAACCAATTTCTCTTAAAGATAACCTTGCTGTTTCTATCGTTGTTTCAGCGCTAGCTACATCAGTAAATAGCTTTGAGCAAACATTCTACCCAACTACTGTTTTACCAGCTGGTAAATCTGGTGTTGATATCACAGTTCGTACTCCTTACGCTTACCAGCTTAAAGGTCGTTCAACTAATGGTAGCAAATACGATGCTAAGAAAGACCGTAAGTCTTTAGTTGAAGCGTATCGTGATAACACTATCTTACATAGCCTTGCTAACAAGATCATCCCTAATGGCGAAGCTGCTAACGCTGCTGCCTTAGTAGATGTTGCTGATGTTCCAAACCGTGCTGAAACAGTTAACAGTGTTACATTTAACACACGTCCAATCGCAGTTGGTAAAACTGTTGATTTAATCGACGTTTCTGCTGTTCCTGATCTTATCGGTGCTGGTGTTCAAAACCAAACTGACGTTCTTGATTCAAACCTTAACCTAGGTTCAATCTACGTTAAGATGGTTGACGGCGAAGGTACTCCTGTAGATGGCACTGTTGCTTTAGACGTGTCTACTTTACCTGGTGCTAACTTCTTCCCAACAGCTGAAGGCGATGTTACTGGTCAAGCATTAAACTTTGACGCTAACGTTCAAGTTCAATCTAACTCTGCAACTGTTAAAGCAGGTGTTATGAGCGCACTTACAATCCCAGGTGTTACTGGCGATTGGACAATCGAACTTAACGTTAAAATGTCTGGTAGCCTAGACGAGCTTGGTAATGTATCTGTATACGCAAACGCTATTGAAGTTGTACGTGTACTTGACGCAAACGGTGCTGCTTTAGGCACAGCTGAAGTTGATGCTGTTAAAGCTGCATTAACAGTAAGTGTACTTGGTTACTTCCCAGACGGTGCTCGTACTAACAGCAACCTTCGTGAACGTGGTACAATCATCGATGCAGGTACGCCTGTAACTTACCGTATCCCAGTATTACCTGGTGCACCGCTTACAGCGATCACGCCAATTGGTACTAACGGTGAAATCGATATCGAAGACTTAGCGAAAGCTAATCGTATCCGTAACTCAAACAACGCTGTTATCACTACGCTTGATTTCGAACGCATGATCTCTAAGACACGCGATCTTCCAAGCAACACAACAACTGTTGGTTCTGCTATGGGCATCACACCTACATACGTACGTGCAAGCCTAGACGTTAAAGCTGATTTACAACGTCATAGCTCAATGAATGGTTACGCTGACTTACGTGTTGGTATTACTAACGCACTAAGCCTAATGGCTGACCAGTTAGCAGTTAAGTCTGGTTACTTATCAGTGTTAGAACTTGAATCTGGTTCAAGTGAAAACTACGACGTAATCTTAGGTGCTGATCCGCATCTTGCGAGCTTAATCATGACATCTGGTGATGCACGTGCCCTAGGCGCTGCGCATAACTTTGTTGTGTCTAAAACTCACGATACTGAAATGGCTGGTAAAATTTACATGTCATTCCGTCGTAAAGACATTAGCGGTCCTAACCCGTTATCATTTGGTTTCCATGCCGAAATGCCTGCGCTTGTTTACAATGCACAGTTAAACGTTTCAGGTGGAACTCATCAAGAGCTTCAAATGATACCACGTTCAAGGCATGCCGTCACGTTACCGGTACTAGCGGTATTAGACGTTACAAACCTTAACTCTCTATTCAGTACACCTGCTTAGTAGTTAAGTTAAAAACAGTAGACAGTTCCTTACACTTGCCTTAGGGTGAGTGTGAGGTTTTCTGCCGTCGTATCGAAGCATCTTCAAAACCATATTACTAACACGATGAAACCTATAGGAGATACATCATGTTAAACTATTCATTTGAAGAAGCACAACGGTT
>JAYJME010001073.1:0-18047 GCA_036873775.1 Costaria costata
AAGAAGAAGAAGAAGAAGAAGAAGGAGAAGGAGGAGAAGGAGAAGGAGAAGGAAGAAGAAGAGGAGGAGGGGTGGTGGGGAGTGCAGGGGGAGGGGGAGGAGGAGGGGCAGCGGTGGAGTGGTGTTTTCAGTACAGCGAGCGAGGTGTCAGCACAGCAGAGCTTTGGAAGTTGGGGAGGTGGCTATATAGCACGCCGTTCGTTCTCTAGGCGTGATGTGGTATCCCCATGCGATAAGGCAAACTTACCCTGGCTCCAGCAATTGGTCGATTTTACACCCGGTAGCTCAAAATTAGGTACAATATAGGTATAATTCCAGGTATATAATAACGTGTTCATAATTTTGGCGTCGCCGTCGGTAGGACACGAGTTCGAATATCCCTTCGAGCATTTATTTTGCAGAAATCCTTGCGTGCGGTCCCAAATATCATGTCTCCCCGTGTCTCCAAACTTGGGTCGGGGACAAGGCAGGCAGGCACGCATAATACGGCCGTATACGGACATCTCTCAACCAACACCTCGCAAAGATCCCGCCGTTCCGTAACGTTACAAGGCCTACCTCGCACCCTGACCACAAGTGCAAATCAATAGATAGATACTTGAGTAAATAGTTAAGTGGTTGATATTTTACTCGGCATCGTAGCTCAGTAGATAGTACCTGCACGTTTACACCCACCCCCGTCGTTCCGGTACCGTCGGGATGAACAAGGCATCCACAAAAGAAATAATCGTACGAACCGAGTTTTTTTCTGAGAGCCGCACATGTATTTGAGAACCGATCATCTCCATCATAAACCGGTTATGCATTTCCCTCCTGTGATAAAAAAAATATCATATCATGCTGCTACATGAAATCGGCTGCATTTTCGCTCGTACAGAAAACCCGAGGGCAAGTCTCTCAATAGCGGACTGGTTAGCACTTGAAAGTAGGACGTATGTGGACACGTAGACCTGGTAATCGTAGAATATGATGGGAACATCTACATCTGTACCGTGCCATAATCGATAATGCTATTAATAATATGTTTATTATCGGCAGTCTAGGCATGGATACGAGGTTCAAGGTTGTACATACGGACGGGTAGACATGGTTTGCAGAACAGCGAGAGAATGTCGGATGGATGCTAAACTCGAATTTTTGTTGTCGAAGGGGGGTACGTTGGTTGATCATTGATCAAGGTTCACTGCTGCTACTGCCCGGCTGCCCGCATACAGCAGTAGCGCCACTTCTGAACCGAACATACTGGCGGCAACAGGGGTACCGCCGGTAGTGAAAGTACGACACCTGCTTGAACGACACCATCAATACCAATAATACCGGGAGACTATTAATATTAACACTCGACAAAGCTACTGATTACTGATATACCTGTACAACAGTAGTTGTACTGGCATATACAGTAGTAGTACACTCTCGATAAACACGCCGCTTGATGAGCGCTTGAGGGGGCGTCGACGGAATAACCGCTGAGATTCCCTTCTCCCATCAAACAAACTGACGGATGTTCTGTTTCCTTTACAAAAACATTCGAATCAAACAGGAGCCCCAGAAGACCACAGCAGCAGCGCCACAACTACCGACGGCAAAAATAGCCCGAGGCTTCCTCCCCAAAAATAACATAGACGCCACAAGATGACGTGCGCAGGTGGGAGAGGCTGTACATGGCAACTCGCCAAAATGGGGCGTGCTGCAAGGAATACTGTTCATACCAGGGTACCAGCATCTGAACGAGCACGTTAACTGCAGCGCAGGGGGCGTTAGCTCTAGATATGTACGAGTCGTACTCGTACGTACTCCTACATTTTGGCGCTGACGTCAGACGAATCTTCTATTTCGAGTTACTATGTAGATACAAATGTTACTCGAATGTTATAAAATATCAATATATGTACAGTTCGCTTACAAGCAGCAGCAGCTCGAAGTATCAAGTCTAGAGCTCCCTACCATTTTGCGTCGCAGCTGTCACACGTCAACGTCCTGCTGCTTGTTGCAGATCTTTACGCAGACCTAATTGAAAGAGCTACGAGTACAGACTGGTTGCAGTACGTACGTAGTCTAAATCACGAGCGGCAGAACTAAAAATGGCGCTGCTAAAGAACAAAATTACACGGCCCGTGGCCAAGACGTGGAAGACGGTACGAGCACAAGCGGTGGGGAGGGTTGCAGCTTACAGCCAGTACTGCCTCTACTCTGTGCTCACACAAACAAGTCGTCTACGCTACGTACCACGGCACCCGCAGCTGCACCTACTGCATACTGCTGTACGTACGCTGATTGGCACAGGTAGGGGGGTCTTCCAACCATGCCAATCGAGGGTTGCATGCTGTACATTCTCATACGTAAACCCTGCCCGTGGCCGGCGCCAGTACGTTTCCAGACCGAGAAACAGCCCTCGTCGTCGCGGCATTACCATTTGAGCCTTCTACAAGTACCTACTGCTGCTGCTATGATAGTAATACTACGCTACGTAGATACTGCCTGTTTTCTACGGTTCGAGGTACGTATTAATACGTTGTTGTTGCAGTTTTCGGAGGGAATCACGCCATGCAGCCACAAGCTACTTCATCTCTCCCGGCGGCAAACGTACGCGGTTTAACCCGCCCCAAAAAGCAAAAACAAAAAAATACCTCTCTCGAAATCACGCGCCTGGCGGGAACCCCCTTCGCTCAGAAACGCCATAAGAATATTCGTGGGATCGTGACAACGTACTACGCCATCGCTTAGACGCTTAGGAATCTCCCTCACGTGCGATAGGAAGTCTAACCGATCGCCATGTCTGACGCTTCTGACACGCCCTTTGCGCCATGGTCAAATTTCACGTTCAAGGCCGATCCTAAAAATCGCGAAATATCGAGTCCCAACCTCTAGCTAACGAGCGAACGAGCGCCCCTCACCTCGGAAATGAGATACCTGGTACACCTCACTTAATTAACACGGGCGCTCAGCTACCCTACGTAGTCCCTACAAGAATCTAGCTGGAATCTCTTTGGGGAACAAACGAACAAACGCACGCGGATTTCTTGGGGAGGGGAGGGCTGCCATGTTGAAGTGTTGAAGTAGATTTTCCGACACGAACTGGTAGGCGGAGGCTCAACTATAGACGGTGAAAACAGCGGTTTACCTTCTGAATCGCTAAGCTGGTATTCCTTGTGAGGGCGAGCATGGCTCCGTGGGGAGCCGAAGCCTCGAGTACCTCTTCCTGCTTCATCTCGACCTGAACTGACTGTGAACAGCCCCGCATCGACGGCGAAACCCTATTCCCCATAGTATGCCGCCTGCCAGGTTATAGAAACCCCTTCGAAAACAACCTAAACAGAAAGCCCGGGACCGACTCCATCGCTCTCACCGGCTCCTCACCGTGTGATGGCCTCCAACGCGATCAAATCTCCGCTTCCTGGCGATCCTCTCCATCCCTCGGAGGTTCGAGCGAAGGCAGCGCTGGACGAACGTGATGAGAAGTCGATTATAAGGGTGGGTTTTGGTTCGGCCGCATTTGACACGCCGAATGTTTTCTTCAAATTTTAATTTTCTGTGATGCATCAAGCATCAAGCATCAAGCAGCCTGCTGCATCGTATCATCGTATACGTAGACTAGGTAGTCTACTTGTTGTACAGCAGTATGGCATGCGTTCGTAGTCTACACTACTGCTGTACCTGGTACAACAGTACTATTAATATCAGTGTGGGGTATTCAACACTTGCTGGTTCGTAGCTTTGATGTGCCGGTACTACTGGCGCCAAGCGAGCGCGCCTCAAAGCATTTTGTCGGTCGTGTCCGAGCCCGCCCGTGCTCTCCCTCGCACTTCGTTGCCCCAACAGCTCCTCAAGGATGCAGGGGTGACGTCCTACGAGCCGAGGGTGTTGAGCCATCTCGTGGACCGTATGCGAAGTGAGTGGTCTTTCTGCGGACTGTTGTATCATCTTAGAGATAGCCTGCAATGTAGTACCTGGTATATATACTTGTCATCAGCTTTGACCATATTTTTCATCAATCAGTAGTTGGGTCCATCATGTACAACGTTAGAATCGAACTACGACGTACGTTCGTACTCGTATAGATATCGAACTACGACGTACGTACTCCATAGATTCGAAATTGGTAGATTACCTCGAGGATGAACAGATTCGAAACAAGTTTATTTTGCTTGGAATTGTTGCAGCCTGTGTACAGCAGCAGGCGACGGTACATATAATATGATCTGGTATACGACAACGACAGGATGCGATATCCTCTCTTGGACGTTCATGTGCTGGGTACCGGACTACCAGGTACGCGATTTGACCAAACCCAAACGGCGCTAAGCTGACGTCTCGTGCAGTGCTGCGGGGTAGTCAGGGCGTGTGTGCTTAGCGTCGCCGACCGCTCTTACCACCGCCGTGCACATAACACACAGCACAGCAATTGAAATTGAAACAGTTCTGTCTTGTCCACCCGTTCATTGGGCGGTGGCATCAACCCTGGCCAATCAGGATACACGCTGGAGGTTGTGCAGGATGCGAGGGACTACGCCGACCACGCCGGGAGGACCGACATCGGCATGGAAGATGTCCGATTAGCTGTACGCAAGAAGCAGGACGCGTTATCGGCCGGCCCTCCGACAAGAGAGGTGCTTTTGATACTTGATACGGTCGACCCTGCCGCTCGCATGCAGCTATAGGCAAAAGGGCGAATGCGTTACTTTGATGTGGTCCACCTGGACGGTAGAGCTTAGACACCGGCGACGCTTGCTTTGGGCTTCTGCTTTTCGAAGGGGCGGGGAGAACGGGAGAGTCGGAGGCTTCCGACGGTCTGACCTAGTCGTGATGTCTATCAGATACCCCCAGGTATAGCACTGTATGATTCGATGATTTGTGATTTCATCCTGGGCTCATTTCTTGTCGACCTCTGGACCTTACGTAGTTTGATGTGGATACTACACCAACAGCTTCTGCGCCTTTGCTGGCCTACCCTGCGGCGTCGCATGTCAACTCGTAGTTGAACGTACTGCACAGCACCTTTGACCCCGTCACCTGCCCCTTCTTTCTGGTGACGCAGGACATAATTAAGCAGGCGGACGAGGTCAACCGGATACCCCTGCCTCCCATCCCTGACAAGTTCGGGGTGAGGTTACCTCCTCTCCAATATCAAACCACACTCCCCAACTTGCAGTGGGACGCGGAAGCAGAGGCGCTTCCCGACCAGGACGTCAAACAGGTGTGCTTTCCGGCCCGTGGTGTGGTGAATGTGGACTCGCTGCTGGTCTTCTTTCGCGCCCCTTTTGAGACCTCAGGGGGGGAAAATGACGAAAACAAATTATGCCGATATCAGCATCGGCCACACAAAGCAGCACGGGCTGCTGGGTTGGGGGACGACAAGGATTTGTGTCCGGAGTACGGTGCAAGGAGTTTTACGACATGCCCGCGCCATTATACCATTGAAAGTGCTACTGTAGGCGTTCACACTACCAAGTGGCGGTTGATAACACCATACTTGCCTTTTTTTTCTCGCTAGATTTGGGTCCCCAAAGGATTTGGCGGGTTGTCGCCGGCGTGTGTGGTGCGTCGAGTGGAAGGAGTAGACGCGAGGAGCGCGGTGGGACCTGGTCACCTCTCGATGCTATGTGCTCCACGAGTGCGCGTGTGCTTGATGAAATCAGGGGCTGTGTGTCGTGTTCCCGGTGACGCACGCACGCGCCTGTGGTTCACGTGTCACTGGTCCGTCAGGTTTTATGGCCCGTCTATGGTCAAAGTCTCCGCCATGAAAGGTGCGGTCGCCTATTGCGGCGACCGCTGGTGCTCGTCCGAAGAACATGGATGCATTTCCTTTGTTCTAACATACAAAGGGTGCGATTCAACGGCTTGACTACATGAAACAAAGTTCGAGGAGATGGCGCCGCACGATGCTTAACACCGGCTCGGACGATAGATACTATGTCAGGAGCGCTAGACGTGTCCCACTGTAACGATATACAAGGTAGCTGTAGCAGTCTTCCTCGCGCTCGATGTGAATTATCCCCCGTCCCCCCTTGCGTGATATACGGATTGAAACCCTCGAACCAAAACTACCGCGTTTGTCCCCGCTATTTTTGCTTAAGCAGATGGACGTGGACCCAGATAGCACCCAAGCCCAGCACGGGAACCGCAACAAGAGGGCGAAAAACACGCCCAAGTTAGAGACTAAGAAACCCCTGAGCATGAGGGAGAAGAAGGAGCAGGAGGAGCTCAACCGCATTAAGGCGGAAGCTCGGGCCGAGGCCAAGGCGGCGAGGAGGAGGATGAATGCACTACATTCCAAGAGATCTACGTAGCTAGCTGACTGCGGGGTGGGGGAGAATGCCTCCGTAGGGAAGACCCAACCGGGAGAAGGTCGTTAAACCATCGCAGAGGTGTCTGTTTTGGGAGACAGGAGATGGATCAACGGTCTGTGACGTGGAGTTCAGGAGGATGCCATGTGAAGTCATTTTTAATCGTGTCTTCGCTGGCGTGTATGAGGAGAGGGGGGGGGGGCTCTCCGGCGGAGGCATCAGATCCGAGAAATTTCTCGAGAAATACGGACTGCTTTCTGCCTCCGTTGACTTGAAGTTTTGCGTTTTAACGTTTTTACAATGCTAACCTGGGCTGGGTTTTCGTGGACTGTGACATGCGTGACGGGGAGAAAATTGGCAACCGGATTGCCGGCGGTGCTACTGTGATTGTGCTGCGGAGAGCACCGCCGACGACGAACGCCTCAAGTAATCGATGGGAACGTTCGTTGCCCGCTATGATACTCGTAGTCGTCCGCGAGAGGGATCGGGGCGCGAAGTGATTTGAATGGATCGGAGGAAGTGCCACGGGTTAAACCCATGATGGTATTTGAGACGCCATAGATACGTAAACACGGGCGGTAGCTACTCGTACAGCAGTAACAACGTCTGTGCACCCAGACCCTGATAAATACCTGGCATGTGTTTGTCTTTAAAGGGCGACTGAATTAGCTTTTTTTGTTGGAATGATGCGTATCGAGGTTCTGTCTCTGTGAGAAGAGATGCAGAGCCTCGACAAGCATAATTCCAACAGGTTGTGAGCTTTCGACCTTTGATCTTCACATCGTCAAATCTCCGCAGTTTTCTATCCCTTCGTGGAGTTGGGGCCTAGCTGGATGAATCCGACTCGCAGCATCGTTTCTGGGAACGATTACTACGTTAACGTTGATAAGTATCGATGAATGTTGCCGTATGACGGACAGTCTCGACCAGTACAACAACAGCCCTTAGAGCCAATCTACGCGTAGTGTGTGCGTCTTCCCGAGATGATCAGGCAATGGTCACGCCCCGTCTGATCGCTCTTCGAGGCTCATAACTTGTTTGGGATGATTCATGTCGAGTCTCTGTAAGAAGAGGTGCAGAGGTGACACCAAGTGACTGTGAAGAATAATACCTATGATGGAGAAAAAGAGATTGGAAGGAAAGGCGCTTGATGACCAAAATGTAGAAACGAAGAAGAGTGATCAGGGTGGGCGTGACCAGTGCCTGCTCATCTCGGGAAGATGCACCCACGATGGGTACCTGTACTCTACGGGCTGTTGTGATGGCCGATTGTCCGTTCTACAGCAACTTCCCCTGATACTTTTGGCGAAAAACTAGCTGTCTTGCAATGATATCAACGTCTCGTTAGAGGTGAGTTGAGCAGGCAATATACCGAACGACAGTAGGAACGAGCTCAATAATCTCGCCGCACGTTGCATTTATCCGATATCCAAAATAAGATACTCAATGTACTCGTGCGTAGTGACTGCCCATCAACTAGATATATATGTACGAGTATGGACCTCGACGTCCATTTTTAACACGCCTCTTTGATAGCCAGTAGCAAGCGAGATGTTTGCGAAACGTGTCGCAGCCAAAGCTCAGCAACCGCCGGTAAATTGGGTTCCCGAAGCTTCCCAGAATTTGCGATACGTTATGGAGATTAGTTATGGCAATTTTGCCATGAGCATACTCAATATGTACGACACTTCCAACGCTTGGGGGTCGCGACAAAGCACAGCGATGAGAAATCACAATCAGGAAACCGGGAGCCTTTTCTATATCATTATGTTGCTATGCAGACGATGGGGCTGGGTTGTAGGTTTCAACCAGCAGAATCATTGAAAAGAAGAGTGCTCAGGGTGGGCGTAATCATTGCCTGATCATCTCGGCAAGACCCGCGAGTTACGATCGAGGCGTATTTTGAGGACCGTACCTTCACGTATTCCGTAATATTCAGCTGGTAATATTCAGGTGCCAGGACGCTCGCGGAGGGAGCGGAAGCGGGTGGCCTGCACACTGCGGAAATATGGATGTATGGACAAGTCCGAGCACCGGTCACCTAAGGCCTTCAATCCAGTCCAAACGGCCAACGCAACAACCTTCAGCTAGTTGCTTACACGTTGGCGGCTGATGTCATGCTTCACAAAAAATCTTGAATTCTACGAGGTGCCTGGCATGAACTCATGAAAAACTGAACCAGCGTCTTTGGTATACAACAAACGGGTCATGAGCAAATCCGTCAATAGAGTCCTCCTGGGCCAGCCAACAGACAGTAGCATCTAAGGTGCACGGAGGTGCTATGAACAGCACAAAAAAACGACAATGGCACCGCGAGGGCGATCGGCCCAGCATTGCTGTTCAACGCATATAACCGAGAAGGAATCTACCCTCATGGTATCTACAAGCACGAACAAGCGCAACAACAGATGTACGCATAATACCACCGACAGTTCACCCATCTGTTTCGACAATCGTTCTTTCTTTGTCTTGCCACTTTCAGCGCTCAAGTTTCCCAAGCGTTCCAAGGCATTCCTACGATAGCAAAACTGCACACAGCCCAGTAAAAAAAAAGCCGCACACAAGACACGAGACTCAAGCACAAACAAATACCATTCGCGCTCGTACGATTCCACCGGTTCACCAAAAAAGCAGTCGCCCACAGTAACCGGCAACCGGGCAAAGAGTGACGAAAAATGCCTTTTAGCTAAATTGAAATTGCAACGCCCATCCTAAGGAGCGCCTTGGTCCACCACCGTCCGACGTGCGCGCTTGTTGCTAGCCGCCGACAAAGATTTTTCCCACTGACTTCGGGAAAGTTTGTACAGGTCTATCGCGGCGCGGGCGTCTTCCGCCTGGTTTGCAAAAACGGGACGCGGGGAAAAGGATTGGGCAGGGGAGACGTTAGGTAGTGGTGGAGTCCCAGGTGTTCGGTTCGTGTCTCATGATTTTGTGGAAGATACACGAAGGCGGGCGCGGTTCCGCTTATTTCATCTGCGGCATAAACTGGATCACTGTACGAGTAACTTTGTATTCTCACGTACCTGCTGCTGCATATTACCAGAAAAATGGAGTTGGGGCATAACGCTAGGCAGCGAGACTGCAGGTTTCCCTTCCACTTTGGTCGCTCAAGACATTTCAATAATGTTGGTTGATTTTATTGCTGTTGTACTTCTAGCCACCACTCGTATCCAAAGTATGTGAGCTGTCCACTGCAGGGTTCTAACGAGCAGTTAGATTTCTCGCCTGACCTGTAGCCTCCCCCATGAAGACCCCGACTACATCCCGCCATTTTAGTTCCCTCGACTCTCTCGCCCCCGTCGAAACGTCAGCCATACAAGCATTCGATAATCCAATTTCCCGGTTTAACAAGCCACCATACAAAGCAAAACCAGGACCAGAAACGTGGCTCTCATAACAGCAGTCGCGCACAGCGCTGCAACCAATAATCGACTCCGCAGCTTGAAACAATCACAAAAAAAACGGTACCGATGTACAGCAACAACGATGCGCAAGCACCCGGAGTCGCACGAAAGGCTCACCGGGCTGTGCTGGCCCGTCTGGATGGTCCGTCCGAGCAGCTCCTCCGACAGCATTTTCAAGGATTTGGCCCGCAACTTCCCGCCAGCCCTCCCGTGCGACTTTTGGTACGGTCGGTACGTCGCTGTGTCTCGAGTCATTCTGGACGGGTGGCTCATCATCAAAGCCTGAAATACCACGAAGCAACGCAAGGGATATTAGACATGGTGCAATGGAGCCGTACTGTGGTTTGTTCGCACGTGCGAGGGCGGCGGGAGGGGGGGGGGGTCAAAGAGATAAGGGTAAGGGTAGCAGGCCCGTGCCACTCCAGCTACTTCACGGTTTGAAGTTTTACACGGCGGCTCCGATTGGACCGTACATAGTTGGGGGTGCTTTTTGTTGTTGTTGCTGTGACTGCCGCGGCTTGAAGAGGGGCTGTCGCCTTGAGTAGAAGAATCGTCGTAGTACCGGCGCTTGAAGCGGCCCGCCTTTTCCCACGGGACTTGGCTTGGAGCGTATCTACTACTGCTTTGGGCTGTCCTGCACCACCTCTTGCTAGTTCGACTCCGAAGGCCATATTGATACTCTAGTCGCCCGCAACGTCATCACCCATACGGAAACCCCATGACACCTCCACACTGTTCACAAAAACTTGATACTATGAATAAAAAATGCGCAGCACGACGTGGGAGGAGCGGGGCAAACTTCCCCTAGTCTACCTAGCCTGGCTCCCCGCGTGCAAGTAGAGTCGCCACGGGAGGGTCGCCGTGCATGGATCCACGCGTTAAGTTTCAACTCTCGAACGAACCTTCAGGTCATTGTGCAGCGCGTGGCCAATCAGAACTTTCCCCTTGATAACCGCCGCCACCTCCTCCTGGCACTGACGAAGCCGAAAGTTACCCTTCAGGTGGCTCGCCTTCACGCCGCTCACAAAGGTCCGGAAGTCAGTTACACGTTCGTTGGGAGTCACATGCTTGTCGTAGCTGGACGGGCACAAAATGGGACGATGGTAGAGTGGGGGTCACATGCAAGCGGTAGACAGGGTGGAGATGGTCGGGAAATTTGACGAACATTCTACTTACTCGCGTCGTCGTCGGTATCATACGCAGAAGATTCAGCGGGTGCCCTAACCTATTAGTACTGCAGAAATGAACCAACCCTATTTGCAAGTAGTTGGTCGCTGAACAGTGGATACAGCTGAAAAGAGGTTAACCTTTACCTACTGCACAAATGAACCAGGTTCAACTTCAAGAAGTTATCTCTGAGACATGGGTGTAGTTCTAACGGGGTTCCAAGGTCTACTATTAATAACAAACAGTGCCATCAAACGTGGATGAAACTACAGGACGATCTTGTTCCGATGTTTTGTCTGTGCCCTCCGCCAAAACGCTACGGTAATCATGGTTTACTTCTGAAACCGGTGCCAGTCAGTAGTCACGCACGGCGTACGCGGTGAAGTGGAACGCACCGTTGCCGGGGTGCAACCTTGCCTAGCGCTGCGAGACAATGATTACCAGTTTGTACAAAAGTTAATGGTATACGGACACGTGTGGAATACAGTGCACGCAAGCCAATCAAGGCAGCCACGCCAAATAGAGGCAGTCGTCCTCAGCATGAACATCACCGTGCTATGCCAAACGGCGCAGTTTCTCCCACCACCGACCGCGATTCCCCACCAGTAAAAGTCAATGTAAGCTTGCTTGTATGAGAGGGGATGGGCAAGCTTGCTCGTCCTAAATGAGAAACGTCCTTGACTCGCCAGCATTACTCGTAGTTCTAGTAGTGAACTACCGGCATTGCATAATACTGCTGGTTTGTAGTACTTCATCTGTTTGCGTTTTGGACTGCATGCAAGCACCTCAAGACGGCTTGGGGTAGAGGACGCCAGCTGTAGTGGTGCTCAGTGTGGCCTTGTTTTACTGCTGTAATAGTTAGTCCAAGGCTGGCGCGTGGCGTTCCAGCGTTACACTCTGGTCAGCAGCAATCGCAGCATTTGCGGTTGCGCCGTAAGGTTGGTTGATATTCGTGTCGATGTTTGGAAAGGGGGGCAGTCTCTAGAGGGTACTACTCTGCTGTATTGATGTGAGACTAGTACTCGTGGTCATACTGCCAGTAGCCTTTACCGCATGTCTGAATTATTATCTAGGATACAGTATAGAAATCGGGGAATATTTTATAACTTGACTTTAGTATGGTCCACCAATTTTTCAAAACGCCGGATTTTTTCCGGACAAAGCTCAGATGGGTCGGGTCGGGGTCGGGGTCGGGGTTAGGGTTAGGGTCTAAGGTAGTGTTTTGGGCGTTTTTCGAGATATCCCCTCTCATAACACTGGAACCACACGCGGGCCAAGACCAATTCCCGGATTTCCATACTGCATCCTAGATAATAATTCAGATTTGTGGTAAAGGTCCATACGGCACACGAGAGGCTGAATTAGAAGGTCTGGGCTCTAGCTCAGGAACGGAGGGGGGGCGGTTGCTTGGACGATCGAGCAACTGTGCTCGCAGTTGTCCTACCCTCCAAATAATAAGAATAGCACCTGGCACCTGGAACACGGCGGGACTCACATGACGTTGCCGTTCCAGTCAACCATGCAGCATCGCGCCAGAGCGCTGCGGCAGCCTGCCGGGCCCACGCCGACCATCTCACAGTCCAGCCCCACGTATTGGGCCTCCTCGGCCGCCGTCAGTACCTGCTGGGAGCCCTTCTTCGCGCCCTTCCCCCCGCCGGCGGCCCCCTTGCCTCGTCCCTTCTTGGCTCCCTCCTGCGCCCCCCCTCCCGCTCCGTCCTTGCTGGCCTGGAAGGCGAGGTTGAGGACGTTCGACCGTGGCCGATTGTTGCCGCTCGTAACCTCTGCAGGAGACGAAGAAAATGGCCTTTTGTTTAGTAAGTGCCCTCCCCCCGTGCGAGCGTCGGGGGGGGCGGGGGCGGCCGAGTCTGCTGCGCTGCTGGCGCCTCTTCGTTTTCGTTTCTTGCCGGCCCTGCCGACCCCGTTGCCTCCGGTGAGGAGATCACCTGTTCGGGGGTTGCTCGCTGCTGAGCCGCGGGAAGACTGCTGCTGCTGGTTGGGGCGAGGTTGGCTCGCGGCGAAGGAATCGGGTGGAGAAGGCGCCGCCGCCGCCGCACCGCGTATAGCTGTGCCGTTCTCGAACTCCGGCAGCTTCTTGTTTTTTCTCTTGTTTTTTCTTTTGTTGTTTTTTCTCTTGTCGGCAGGTATGTTGACCCCGCCGTTGTTTGCTGCTGTTACTGCTGCTGCTGGTGTTGCTGCTGCTGCTGCCTCTGCAGCGTTGCCTCCTCCAAGCAGAGTTTGCCAGTTGTTGGTGGGCCAAGCGCTACCCTTGGTGCCAGCGCCAGCACGGCTGCGGCTCCCCTGCTCGCCTTTTTTTGTCGGCAGTCGATCGGTACCCGGTGCTAAAGGGGCCGAAGGCACCGCTGGTGTGCGGTCGCGGGTTGCTAGGTGAGAGGCCACGGCTGCGAGTGGTGCCGGTGCCGCTATCGAGGTGCGGTGGCCAACACGAACAACAGTCACGGGAGCAGCATCCTTGCTGTTACGGTTACCACCTGATAAGAGGTTCTCCCATCGGCTGGTATCCACGCTAGATGCAGAAGACGCCGCCGAGGAAACCTTAGATATCTTGCTCGCCGGCATCACTCCGTCCTGCTGTGTTCCAGGGTGCCCACGGAGGAGCAACGCAAGGACACGTTGAGCCCTGCCACCAGGACAACCACGAGGAAAACGTACGGCGGAGTACCCCCGATATAGGAAACGCCTCTAAAAGTTTACAACTCCCCAGAACGAACGAAGTAAGAAACTGTCTGTGGTTAAACTAAACTAAAGCGCGCCAACGCGGGCGAAAGTGTTGGTTGGGTGCCCTTCCATTGAGTGCGAGTCGTGGCCCAAGACGATTCCCATGGACGACCAGTTTCCTTTCTCGTTTAATCCGGTCGTCTCGCCTCAGCGGCCGCAGCCGCGCGTGCCAACAGAAGACGACAGCAGCGACGATGAGTTTGCTTTGCCCTCGTCCTCTACGAAGAAACCTCTCGACCCAACTACTGCCTCTGATGCCAGCTTGGACCTCCAAACGCCGACCAGCGCGAGGGATCCCGTCAATGGAGGGAGCTCATTGCCGGATGGGGAAGCCGCATCAGCAGGTGATAGAACGGGCATGTCGAGGGCGGCATGTTTTTGGTAAATTCGTAAGTTCGAATGAAAAAGCTTCATCAACTGAGAAATTTGAAATCTCGAAATCTCGCACAAAGCGCAACAGCAACAGCAGGCTCTCCTCCTCATCTCCTCACAGCTGATGCTCGCATCATCGATCATCGGTTGCTGTTATTGCACGATTTACAGAAACACGGAAGGTCTGAGGATTGACTGCTGTACCCGTAGTCTTACTGCGGGTACGTCCCCTGCTAGCGGTTTGCGTTGGGGTTCGAATCTCGGCTGGTGTATTTATTGCGCAAGGCTTTTTTCTGCGTCTTCTGTCTTCTTCCGTCGCTGAAAGTGTGGGCCCGAAAGTGCGAGAGAGCGAGTTGACAAAATTCAAAATTCAAAATTTCGTGAAAACAACCAACACAATCCCTGTGCGCGATCGTACGTACGTAAAGTCAACACACCCCGGACAGCTCATGAGCTAGATCATCTATCGTGTATACAGCTCATGTGTTCAAAACCTGTACAGATGAGCTACCTTCTATAGCCCAAACCGGGGAAAACATGCGTAGCTCAGGTAGCTCCTATAGCTCATCTCGGGGACAATGAGCTACTCGTACAGTACAGTAGCTCATGTAGCTCTCACCCCGTGGGCAAATACGAGTATGATACCAGGTATGTGCAGATGAGCTATCGCCTGTAGCTCAAGACGGGAAAACATGTGCAGCTCATGTAGCTCCTACGGCTCATTCCGGAACAAACGAGCTATAGATCATGCAGCTCGTATAGCTCACCCTGGGCAAATATGTGCAGATGAGCTATCATCTACCAGGTATAGCTCAAGCTTTGAAAACATGTGCAAATGAGCTATCGCCTATAGCTCACGCCGGCAAACTTCTGCAGATGAGCAATAATCTATAGTTCACCCCGGGAAAACACAATCATAGCTCATGTGCGCAGCTCATTGTGTAGCTATTTCCTGGCAAAATATGCATGTGCTAAGATGCGTGGCTGAAGCCCACCCTCCGGGACAAGTGCCAATGTCAGCCTGAGTTAAGGTTGTGATCTTCATCGTCCACATCGATCGCCTCGTGCGTGGGGTCTACATCCATATCAGAGAGGGGTCGGCTTGTTGCTCGCTGCCGGCATGATCTACGGCCGAAGCCGAAGCACCCGTTGGAACTGCTGCCCGGGTGGTGGGCATGCTAGGCGTGTTGATTTGTGGTGGTGTGATGTGCATGTGTGCGAGCTCTTCTTGTGGTGTGTGCGTGACAACTGTCTGAGTTGTCGTAAAAAGATTTGCTGCTCGCTGCCGGCATGATGGACGGCCGAAGCACCGGCAGAGCTGCTGCCCGGGTGGTGGGCATGCTAGGCGTGGTGTGGTGTGGTGTTGTGCTGCGTGCGAGCTCTTCTTGTGGGGTGTCCGTGACAGCTGTCTGCTGAGTAGTCGTCAACCGGTATTGCCTACTTTCCATTAAACAGGTACGAAGTATATCCAGAACCGAAACAGTTCCGATCTCATTCGCGCATAACAAAAATCTGGTTGTTTGTGCTAATGTGCTAATGCCGTCCGGGTACGTATTATACGAAGTACGTATTTCTATTTGTCAGTATACGAAGTGTACAGCTCGCAAGCTGTCATAGTTAATCTATAATACCATTTATAGCTCACGCCTTCAAAACCTGTGCAGATGAGCTATCATCTGTAGCTCAAGCTTTGAAAACATGTGCAGATGAGCTATCTCCTACAGCCGAAGCAGAGAAAACATGTGTAAATAAGCTATCGCCTACAGCTCAAGCTTTGAAAACATGTGCAGATGAGCTACTGTAAAGATCGCCTGTAGCTCAAGCCAGGGAAATCATGTGTAGCTCATGTAGCTCCTATAGCTCATCGCGGGATAAATGAGCTAGCTCATGTAGCTCCTGTAGCTCACTCTGGGCAAACATGTGCAGATGAGCTATCCTCGATAACTCAAGCTTTTACAACATGTGCAGATGAGCAACCCTTCTATATATAGCTCAAGCCGGCAAAACGTGTGCAGTTCATGTAGCTCACGTAGCTCACCGGTAAGCTACCGTTGAAAAGAGCTAGCTCGAGCTATGATCTGCCCTAGGTGAAAGTCAACCAACTGAGGATTTATTTCCGGGTCGCCCGCAGTAAAAACGCCACAAAATCCTGGTATGGTATAGTAAGGGTGTGGTTTAACAGAATCGAAGCTGCCGAGAGAAACGCAGGCGAAAAACAACGGATAACTGCCAGCTACGGACCGTTCTCCATTGTGTACACATGCCGACAATCTAGCGCCCAGCAACACAGATGCACGAAAGCAGGAGGCAGACGCGACGACAATTCTACCCCGGGAGGTCGTTGGGCCTCCCAAGGAGGTGGTGGCGTGTCCACCGTTGTCACCCCGGGGTCAAACTTTAAGTTGCACTGAGAACGAACTACTTCCAACCTCATTCTCGAGGGCATCATGCTCAATTCTCCTCGAACATTCCTCACTTTGGCTCGAAGCTCGGGAAATAATGGCCCGGGAACGTCTGAGCTGTTGTTGTGGTTCGTCTGCTGGTTGTGTACCGGGGATCTGTGCTACTGTGTTGCCGTGCTATTAATAAGCTGTGGGTTGTGTGTGTACGGCAGTCTTGATGGGGTATTATGACGTGGCTGTGTACAAAGTCGCTGACCAGTAGGGCACGCTGAATTGTTGTTGTTCGTGTTTTAAGTTATCTTTTCGATTTTTAAGGCGAGATTTTATTATTTTGTGAATAGGTTGTAGGTCGTGTTGTTTCTCGGAACCTATTAATAGAAAACAAAGGGGCACACGTTTGTCCCAGGGACCAATCAGCACTCTGATTATTTTCATTTCGATTTACGATTGACGATTACCAGGTATGATTTCGTTAAGGCACACCCTAAGTAACATACAATAGCACAGGTTGTGAGCCGAGAGGGCTCATCATGTTGTCGGGGTCGGTATTCATGCCGCGCAGCACAATAGGGTTTTTTCGCTCAGGTTACTTCTCATCATCTCTCCGTTGATCGTTCCCGCCCCGTTACGCCCTTTACCAGGCACACCTACCCGAGTGCACCTCTGTAACATCCTCCCCGGCTGGTTGGCCAGGAAAGGCCAGTCTCGCGATTAAATGAGTACGAGTATGTATGCTTTGAAAATTAAAAGCCATTGTATATACCAGGTATCATTTGAGAAGCCTCGTTATTATTGTATTAATACGTACCAGGTATGATAGACGTTCCACATTGTAATAGGTATGTAAGGCATGGTGTATTCGGTCGTCACTTCCACGAAATAGTCTTGGAGTAATAGAAATAACGACATAACAAGAGGGGGAAAGGGGCTAAGCCCCCCCCTTCCCCTGCACACTCACGTCATGCCTCGTTGTGGCTGTGATGGCTCCTTTCATCGTGCTTTCGGCCTCACCCTGCCACCCCTCTTACTGTCCCCTTTCTCTGTTGCCTACGAGCTGGTTCAAGTTAAACGACGGAAAATCTCTCCCCGACGAATGCTGCTTGCAATATCAACTCGAATTATGCATATTTGGTATCATACTAACCCCCATGACCAGCGGAAGACCGTGAGATGGCCAGTTTTTTTTGTTGAGGACCTAGTGCTGGTGCTAGCGGCGGAAATGTAAACGTGTCCCGGCCAACCACAGACCTCCGAAACGGTCAAGAATGGTCAGGCGTTTCCGTAGGAAGAAAAAAAGAACGTTTATTTTTTCTGATCGAGCCGGTTCGAGTTGCTCCAAGGCATCTCTGTACAATTTTTCGCGCAAATGTTCAAAGATCTGACCTGCGTATGTTCAATATTAAGCGCCAAAAACTGATCCCACACTAAAACTAAGTCATTTCGAGGTAATGACGTAACTTACACATTTTTACGCACAAAAGTCCAAAAATTTACGTGGCTTTTTCGAGTCAGACCGTGAAATTTTACGCACAATTTCTGTCCTTCCCGAGGCTTTTGTTTTCCTTCTTTTTTTCGCCGAAATGTTTGGTCTAAGGTGGATTCCCAAAAAACTAAAAAAAAAAAAACGGGCAACCCCCCCCCCCCCCCCGACTACGGCCGTGCATGATATGAGTACACCCCCC
>JAYJME010001074.1:0-18044 GCA_036873775.1 Costaria costata
ACGAGGACCTCCGCGGGGTCTCCGCCGAGGCAACTGAAGCAGGGCCACCGTCGCCGCTGTTCCTGTCGCCGCCGGCGCCGCCGCCACCGCCGCCGCCGCCGCCACCACCGTTTCCACCAATGTCAAGTTCAAGCTTAGTTTCGCCTTCATCGACGCCCCTGGGACGGCCTCTCGCGGGGGACGTACTCTGGGGATCGCCTGGAGCGGGCTCAGACGCGGGCGCAAGGCGTGCGTGCGTGGGCGGGGCGGGGCGAGGCGGGGGGAAGGGTGCGGTACAGGGAACGGGAACTTAAAAAACGGCCTCGAAACTGGACGGGTCCTGCTCACATGGTGATCCAAAGGGTGACCCTGCGGCGCGAGGCGCAGCCTCGATATACTGGGTGGTAGTGGGGTGGGACCACCAGCTGGGGTAGAAGGCCTTACCCATGTCCAATGGTCTACATTGAATGACCGGCGGCAGCGCGAAATAACCCTGCAGCAGTAGGGTTTGGGAAACGAGGCACAGGCAGAGCATCGCCTGGCGGAGGGCCGGCGGGCGCGGGGTGGCGGGGGGCGTCGATCGGCAGCAGGGGACCGAAAACGACAACTTATTGTCAGACGCGGCATGCCCAGCGTCTGCCTCCCCCCGCCCCCCTGCCGCCCCCGCCTCCGCTCTCGGCCTTTGCAGGTCGGCATCTACGACGAGCCTAAGAAGGAGGCCGTCAAGCTCTACTGCCCTCGCTGCAGCGACGTTTACAACACCGTCAGCCCTTACGGTGGCGAACGTGAGTGGGTATAGTACAACCATGGCGCGACCTTTACAAACGTTGTTGCACCTGTCACTACCATTGCATCGGTCGCTTCAACCATATTAACTGGTTACATCCATTGCATCGGTTACATCAGTAATTTCATCGGTTACAACCATCGTGCCGGTTACAACCATTGCATCGATTGGAATCATGACATCACTTACAACCATTGCATCGGTAGGGCACACTCGCTCGCTCCTGCGCGGATTCCACGGTAGACCTTAACTCTGACGTTGGTCTTAGCCGTAGCCTTGGTCTCGGCCTTAACCCTGACGTTGGTCTTAGCCTGGGCCTTTGAGCCTTGTCCTTGGCCTTAACCCTGTCGTTAGGCGTAGCCTTTTGGCCTTAGCCTTGGCCTTGGCCTTAATCCTGACGTTAATCTTAGCCTTAGCCTTATCCCTAACCTTGCCGTTAGTCTTAGCCTTGGCCATAGCCTGACGTTGGTCGTGGCTTTGGCGTTATCTTGAGCCTTGCCTTGAGCCTTGCCTTGCGCCCCGCCTTGAGCCTTGCCTTGAGCCTTGCTTCGGGCCTTGCCTTGAGCCTTGCCTTGAGCTTTGCCTTGAGCCTTGCCTTTAGCCTTGCCTTCTGCCTTGCCTTTAGCCTTAGCTTTAGCCTTGCCTTTAGATTGTTCACTACGCCCATGGGACAAAACCGTGGCTTAAATTTGATTGTATCGGTACACCAACGATAGCTGTCGAGTTGTCCTCGCCCCTTTGCTATGAAGGCCCTCTTCCTATGCTGTGCTGTTTGGGTGTGACTAGCGTTTTCTGTATGTACGATGTAGCACAGTAGTAGTGGTCCCTGTATGTAACGCCGGTATATGCCAGCCGGCAATACCGACACTATACGTAGGGACAGCCGGCACTACTCCGCATACTGCCACTACTGGCTGTTCCCATCTGTGCCAAGCGATTTTACAGGCCCTACTCAGCCGGCACTACTCCGCATCCTGCCACTACTGCTGTATTTTTTTTTGTCTTATTCGCAATCCCTTTGGGGCTTGGGAGGGGAAGAATGGCCGAAAACAAATGGCGTCCTTGTGTGTATTTAGTGTCTTTCACACGTCAGATAGATCATGATCTAGATCACCGTCTAGATCACAATCTAGATAACAATCTAGATCGTCTACTGTAGATACTTCGTACTAACCTGCCGTTACGATATGTTGTGCAGGGTTTGTACAGGGCAGTGCATATCGAATCCGGGATTTACATCACGATCTAGATGGTCTACTGTAGATCCTAACCTGCCGTTGCGATGTGTTGTACAGGGTTTGTACAGGGGTAGTGCATATCGAGTCCGGGACACGTGTCCTAGACAATGCAGAGCAACATGAGCTAGATCGTACAGATCAGGACTGCTGTTTTATGTGCCCTCTGAACGATCTAGATCATGGAAGCGGGAAAGTCGACGATCTGTCCGACGTGTGACGCCGTTTCATCGTTGCGCGTGTTTCATCGTCGTTGTGGGACCTTTCGTCATGGGGTGTCTTTCAACAATGCGTGTCTTTCTTGAATGTGTGCCTTTCGTCTCATTCGGTTGTAGAGAATACACCACTGAGCTACCTCAGTCAGCGCTGGCTGAGTAGCTCCTCAGTGGTTTATCATTCATACTCAAACGAAATAAGTACCGTTGGGAAGCTCACGGCCTGACATCCCGGCGACCCCAGGTGGGCAACTATTACGGGGGACCATAGTTTATAGGACCTACTGTAGACACAATAGAACCTACAGTAAAAAACTATATATTTCCCTATTTGTGCTAACAATATTTGGTCCATAGTTAATAGGACCTACTGTAGACACAATATAACCTACTGTACACACCAAAACCTATATATCTCCCTATTTTTGCTAAAAATATTTGGTCTTATTTACTACTCGTATGGTCCCCCGTATTAGGGACAAGGGGAGGTGTTCTCAATTCGTGCATGGCCGTATCATAGTCGCATGACCATAGAACCTCGCATCCTTACTATGCCGGGACGGAGCACGTCGGGTTTTCACCAACCAGACAAGATATTTATTGCTTGCACCAAAACTCAAAGCGCCGTGAGGTGTTCCGCCAGTCGCATGAAGGGTAAGCTGCATCCTACTAAGAACCGCTGCTTGTGAGACGGATTTCGGCACCTTGTACCTACTTTCTTGCTTCTGGATGACAGCGTCCAATGGGTTGCTTTGTTTTTTGGTGTGGCCACTCCAGAGGAGGGGGGAGGGAGAATTGACCCCAAAGGTACTTTTTGTTCGTTTATAAAGGATGAACCACCGAGCTACTAAGTCAGTGCTGACTGAGCAATTAAGTGGCTTATTCTCGATAAACGAACATCGTCGATTGTTCGCACGCCTTGGCAATTTATGTCGAATGTTTTTTTCCTAACAAGGAACTACCTAGGGGGCTTAATCAATCACGTGACAAAGTAACGGTGCGATGGGCAGAACAGCTGCTTCAGAGCATGATGTGTGTGGGTACGATTCCCTCCATCGTCACTTTCTCTTGTATGAGTGAGCAAGGCCCGAAAGTGGTTGATCTCCCGGAGTTGTCAGTGGCGAGTAAGATCAGGGACTCAATGCTGATGACGATTGGTTATCGAGACCTGACGTATAGATTGCTTTAGTTGCAAGGACCTACACGTTTGGCTACTGCAGTAAGGAGAGGTTTCAAGTATTTCAACGTGTAGTTCTTTCTATGGAATATACGGTGGGTAGTCTTGTTCGGTCACATTGTTCCGTGGGATGCCCAAATAGTGCACCCGTCGTTTGGGTCGCGGGAGCCGTCGCCGTTTAGTACCGCTGAGCCTGAATGCGGATTTACCGTCGAACCTGGTACACCCGTCTGGGTTAGTGTGTTGAGCACCGGACATCCATGTGAGCAATACATGTTTTCCCCAACGTAAGGCGTCAATGCACATCTGACGAAATCATATCGATCATCGTCGTCCTAGCGTCACAGTCTATAGATTCTTCGCAAACACGGGCGACACCATGCCCACCTAACACCCGCCCAGAGCCCATTCCCTTCTGTGACGTTCGGGTCGCGCTCATGAACGCCGTTCATTTGATATGTTCGTTGCATCTATGTATTTATCCAGGAACCTGGAAAACAATGAGCTAAGCTCGATACAAGCCGGCTGGTTTGACAATATGATCATCATTCAGCGGTTGTGAGTGAAGAATAAAGATTTTCGTTGTATCCCACAGTGTGTCTTTGACAGTAATGCGTCAGGGCCAGTTTGCTAGTTGAACCTGTTGTAGCAGGGTGTTGGAGACGTGGACGTTGCTCCGGATGCCTCTTTTCCTACCGTAAGGGTTATCAATTTATATATCATATCGCGCGGAGTGGAAAACCCTAACTGTGTGATTAAAGGATTTACCGTATCACGTACCAGGTACTGCATATGTGGCAAGGCACCCACGAGGCGGTCACATCGTACTACCAACTATTGATTATGGATGGGACCATAGCATAAATCAGACTTTCCAATTCAACACTGGTATCCATACGAAATAACGTAGGCATTAGGTGCAAAATTACCTCTCACAAGCGGTTCTTGGTAGGATGCAGCTCACGCTTTATGCAACCCGCCCTGCGCAGGTACATGAACGACAACCACATAGGTACCATCGAGGCTGACGCTTTCAAGGGTTTGGCGTCTCTTTCGATCTTGTGAGTGTTCCTGTACGGATATATTTCATGCGCAAATAACGGTCCCCCTCGTTGCTCAGGCTGCCGCTTCCATACTTGGCCGCTGGCGAGCATTGACTCATCCTCATGTCCTGACTTAAGTCTTTCTCACAACGAGATTAATGGCGGAGGAGGCTAGGTCGCCACGTCCCGCCATCGTTGGTTTCCGGGACCTTCCGTTTGCAACAGCTGACGGTGGGAGACAAACACTCCGGCCTGCTCAACACATTCGTAGTTCCTTATATTAAAAAAATACATGCAGAGTTCGAGACTCGTCGGCAACGCTGTTTCAAGCTATATGATGAAGGGAAATCAGTGTGTTCGAGGGCCCGTAAGGATCACTACTACTGTAGAGGGGGCTGGGAGTCTGCGCCGAAACAGCGATATGCGCGAGTCGGGATTCGTTCGCACGCCTTGTCAACGTCTGTGGAATGGCAGTTGCTTACTGGGAACTACAGTACCTGGCAAAGTAAACTAGTCATATGACAAAGTAAGGACCCAGAGGATAAAACATCCACTTATCAAGAATGATGTCCGTCGGCACGATTCCCTGCATCGTCACTTAGTCTTGAAAAAACCAAGGCTCGTAGTATCTTGATTACCAGGAGTCGTCAGTGGCGAGGTAGACCCCCTGTGATCAACGCTGACCATATTCGGTCTCGAGCACGAGTTAGTATGGTTCAAATGGGTGAACGAACCACCTGGTTGGCAACCGCAGTCACGTGACTCTAGTAGACCAATTAATATTTCCTTCTGTAGAATAAGTGACGGATATGTTTCTTCGTCCCCACGGATACATTGTAGGTTCACCTAGTCCACATGGTGCTTGGCTAAGTGACGCGTTCGTCGTTTGGCGCCGCTACGTCACGTACACCCATTTACCGTAGAACTTGATACATGCTCTTGAATCAGTGTGCTGAGAATGGGCGATAATGTGGTATATACATGGTTCCCCGATCGAAGGCAAGGGTGCATATCAGGCGTATACATATCGAAACTCTTCTTCCTAGCGTGACCCCTCCTAGAGTCCTTACGCAAAACGGGCGAACGCCTGCCCATCAGACACTGACCTCTAGTCTACACCCTAATCTGACGCCGGCCTCCGCTCATGAATTCTGTTCACGTTATTTGTACGTTGCTTGCACACACGTTTCCAGCCTTCTGAACAGCAATGATCTGACGTCTGTACAAGCTGGCGTCTTCGACGGTATGGCCTCTCTTCTAAGTTTTTAAGTGGAGAATACTGTTTTGCGATGCATCGCATAGACTAGTAGTAGTGCGTATAGCGTTTTGGTTCAGTGCCATTTCGCTAGGGTTGGGGGGTCGTGGAGGGTTTGGCGGCGTGGACGTAGTTTCTGTTGGGACCCTGCGTTTGCCACCATGATAATTATGAAGATTATATATCACATCGGTTTTGGTGGACAAACCTAACTCACCACTAGGGTAATCGTCGTATGGCGTAGCGTGAATGTGGCAAGTCGCCCACGAGGTAGATAAAAAACGATACCCATTGTCTGGAAAAAGCCATGCCTGAAATCAAATGAAGTAATTCGACCGTGTCATCCATAAGAGCAAACCTAGGAAGTAGGTTCCGAAGTCTCTCTGACAAGAAGAACTTTGCTGACTGAAGTCTACCCTTCTGACATACAGGTAGTTGCTCCTAACGAACAAAAACATGCGCATTTCGAGTCTCGTCGCAATCGCGTGTTCACTTTACGTAAAATCGAGATGTTGGTCGGTTCGGAGACCTGTCGGGGTTATCATTAGTAGGTTGCAACAGGGTGGTCCCGGAAACATGATGCGAGGCGTGTGGTAGGTGCTTCTGAGGCTCCTAACATGACGAACACTTAAGGTCAACCCAACGAACAGTCCCATGGCCTAGGTGTAAGAGAAATGCTGTTGGAAAATGCAACTGGCGTTCAACACTATTAACAGTGGGTTCGAGGAAGCACCTCAATCAAAAACTGTTTGGGCGCATCGTGCAGATTGTAAGACTCGTCAGCAAAGACATTTTGGTTAGTGTGGATTGATTGGCTGTTTAGAAGGGACCAGGTGGTTGACGACTCTAGTCACGTGACTAGGTGATGGCTCGAAAGATAAAACATCCGATAGCGAGCATGAGGTGCGTGGCTTCGACTCCCCGCATCGTCACTTTGTCTTGTATGCATGAGGCTCCAACGCTCGTACTTTCCCGTATTGATCCGTGTCTGGGTAGACCTTTGGAGATCGACATTGACGACATTCAGTTATCGAGTCCTAACGTGAACATTTTGTTGGGTACACTCGACTACCTGTTGCGCTACTGCAGTAACGTGAGACAAGTAGCCCAGCAGGAAGTTCCTTTTGTCGAACAAACTACTCTTCTTCGTCTCTACTGTAACATGGGAGGTTTAAGTAATCCAACTGCCACCTGGGTCGGTGAGGCCTTTGTCGATTGGAGCCGCTGAGTTAGTACGCCGATTCACCGTACGACTTGGCAAACGTTTCTGAGTCAGTGTGAATGTTTATGTGGTAGATATGCGGTGACACATAAATGGGCGGTGCAGAAATGTGCCTTCGGTTCCGATTGGAAGCCACCCTATTCGACAATCTGGGCTCGTGTCATCGATTGCGAGTTGACAAGAGTTGTCTATCGTGAGAGTTTGCCAACTCTTGGGCGATCTATGTTTGTACTTGGTTCCATCGTACGTAAGGCGTTTCGGATCATTTCCAAATCGCCTGATTGGTACTGTCGTTTGAGGGGTACATAGAACGTGAACGTAGCCCCTCCCAGGCGAGTAGCAAGTTCTCCTCATCAGTTGAATACTTGTGCACGTCGCTCCGTTTGTGATGCTGGGTGGCGGGAACAGGTACATGTACGACAACAAAATTGCAACCATCGAGGCTGACGCTTTCAAGGGTTTGGCGTCTCTTCAAGAATTGTGAGTGAGCCCTTGGCGATGATTTTCCCCCCGACCCGAGGAAACCGATGCCCAAACTACGGTCTCCCTCTTTGCTCCGGCTTCCGCTACTACACTGGCCCCTGGAACATCAATGACTCGTCTTTATGAAGTTAGTCTCGCAAGAGATGCAGCCCACTGGAACCTTGAGTCCTCTCCCGATGCACACGGGTTTTGACATGTCGGAAGAGTTCGTTGTCCCCCCATAGGAACACAAAAATACCGGAATCCGTATACTGTACGAGTATTGTAGTGCCTCCGGGAGATCGAATACCGCAATGGAACCCAACGTATCCCTAACCTAAGTGTCGTTGCACTTAGGGGGGGGGAGATCTTGATTGGATGTGCTAACAATTCGCAACGGCAGGTTTCTCTGGTGAATGGCGACGTCACCCTGAACCAGCGGAAGCACAGTACAGAGTACAGCGCGAAACGCTCCGATAGGCATCATGTCGTCATCAGAAAACCTATCAAAGCATAGCATAAAAAAAACACGATGTGGGCATCTGCTACAAAGATACTGTCCAGATCCCGTGTACCGTGATGTACACACCGTTGAGGTTTCGCCCCTGGGTCCGAATAACACCTTTGCGTCTAGACGCGCTTCGTCGAGGGCACTTGTAAGGTATGGGAGTGTTGCAACATCGGCCTATACACAGTTTAAAGTAGTTGGAACACGCAGAACCGCTTTGAAGACGAGGTGTCCGGATACGTTTCTATATCTGTAATGCCAATCCACTTTCCACCTTCCAGATTCGCCTCGTCAGGAGATTAGACGAAAACGCTCTGACGACGCTGCCAGCCGGCATTTTCGAGGACCTCGGGTCCGGCTCATCACTGATGTCATTGTGGGTACCTTTGCGCCCCCTCCCACGCAGATCACGGCTTAACTACATGCATTTCGCGGGCCCAACGTGGCTACCGTTGCCCGGCCACCCGTCACGTTTGTGTGACTACGTCCAACACAGTACACTGACTTTATCCTCATGACCTTGTTGCTCATTCCCTCCATCTACCTTCGCTGTGCAATCGAACCGTCGCCTGCTTGTCTAGGGACCTGTCAGACAACCCGGATCTACAGTGTGTTCCTACTGTGTAAGTCGATGGACGCCGTCCGCGTGAAATATTTTTGTGTCGCACTGCGTTTGTGTTATTGCTCAATCTGCGGCTCGTAGTTTAACCAGGATTCCGGACAATTTAACTGAGTGGTTGGCCACATTTATATCAGACGACGACGGGAACGTCACGCGTACCTTTTTCGTATAATGCCTCAGTCGTCGGCCCAATTGAGCAATAGAGTTTACCACATCCAACAAATCTCGAGATAAATAAGTCATATCGTAACCTGCCGCTGCGGGATGTTTGCAGGGTCTTGTGTATTTCACATCCAACCCAGCAAACACATCGGGAAGGTATATGTCCGGAAATGTCTAAATCATGAAGGGGGGATTAACGATCGGTCCGATATGTGCGGCGTGTTGACATAGGCCTTTCAAGCTATTACCCTACTCGGGCTAGGTTTAATCACCCGTGTGTACCAGAGGCCGATCGCGCCTGAGACATGTGCAACATAAGTTCTGGATCATGCCATCTGGTGGGTGTACCAGGTCCGCACGCAGGTGATACAAGCGATACATGGCTTCGACGACTCCTCGTGAAATTTCATTTATCTCCTTTCACCCCCGCCGCCCGTCGCACGTACCGGTATACGCAACAGTATTTCCCGTTTCGTGAGTGCGCCTACCACCGCCAACATGTGCGGTAAGTATCTGCGGCGTCAAGGGAGGACGTGTCGGCTACATGTTGAATGTTAGGTGTCAATGACGGTCATTCATCGACCTAGACCATAGAAAATGTGGCCGTTCAGATCCTAATCTGTCGTTTTGATGTAGGGTTCAGGATCTGTGTAGTACGTACAATACCTAACCCTGGAAACAAGGGCGGTACCACGGCAGATAAGTTCGACCCACACACAATAACATGAATATATATATATATCTATATATATATTCTAGGTCAGAAATATATCTGCCCTCGAATATCTAGACCAACCATAAAGTGGAGATCGAGGGTCTGTTGGGTGTGTGCAATACTTGTGTCGACGTGTCCCTCTGACAGATTGTCGATATCACCTGCGCCGGAGAGCGAGAAAGGGGGTTACTGGCTGTATATTTCGGACAAAGGATTGGACGATCTACTAGTCGAAAACGTACGTACTTTGTCTCGTTCGACATGTATTATACCTGGCCGATGACGTGACGTCGCGTGACATGAGGTCTGTTTCGTCTCCAAATGGATGTGTATCGTTGCCGGATGTAGTGGTCCAGTGATGGGATACCCACGCTCAATCATGCCACATTGTTTCGCATCCCATATTTACCAACCCGTCTTCCTATGTGGCTCCTGCTAAAACCTCGGTACCGCCGAACAGGGTGTACCCCGGCCGCCGCTGTTACGTGCGAGATGGAAACGGAATCATGTGTCCCTGGGAACGTTGGCTACACCTGTGCTACAGGTGAGTGGGAAGTTGGTGGAACGTGAATGCAATATCCCGCCAGTGCAGCTGGCGTACGACGCCTTATACACGGCATGACACAATCGCACTAAACGTGCAGCACGATGTTTACTTCCTCGCCGGGTACGCCCAAATGGTTGGCCTACATATGCTGACAGTCTCGTTTCTAGTAGAGGCCCCCACGTAAAGTGCGTCGCCGAGCCGTCACATTGGGCAATCACAACCGGACCGTTCACGTTTGTCCAAGGTCCTACACGTTCGGCTCGGCGGCAACGTGCAACCGACGTGTCATGCACCTGCTGTGTTTGAATACAACTTATGAGCCTGATCCCAATTGTTTGTGTTGGGAATGCTTCAGCAACAGGATTGAAGGGGTGGTATTCCTCCTCTCTCGTCTTCAAATATGTCGTCTTCGCCTATGATGCTACTACGTAACAATGAATGGCCCGTCCACGAACCCGCGGTTGCTCCGGCCGCCGTCGCGTCTTTGTTCTCGGCGGGGGGCTATCTCCCTTTGTCGTCCGTGAAGTTGACACAGCTTGCTCGAACGACAACGAATGCGACACGTGAAATGGTGAAGTATGCTGCCCCTTGACGAAACTCTGTGAGAATCCTGACGACGTCGACGCCGGTGCTTGCGGTAAGAAGTCAGGAACCAACATTCACGTAGCATACGTATACATATTCAGCCCAGAGGTATTATTGTCGTTTCTTACACGATATTAACTCCCAGCCGGTCAGGTTGGCAATGCACGCAACTGGGTTTGACCACCTCACTGACACGACAGTTATGATAGGTTTGGGCCTGTGTAGACCTCCCTGGGAATAGCAAAGCATACGCTACCCCTTTGTGCAACGTTTAAAACATGGACACACGGAGAGCAACGACACGGTGTCGTGCTCTAGGCATTGTACAGGCGCGCAGAAGGACTAATTGGAACATTTCACGGTTTCCGAAATATTTACGCCGGCTATCCCATCCTCCCGTACCCCCCCTCTCAAAGGCGACCAGCACATGACGGGCTTCCGCGGCCAGAAGTTCGACTTTGTGGGCAAAGATGATGCGTGGTACGCTCTCGTCTCGGACCTTCCGTACATGCACCTCAACATGCGCGTTACTACTCCTGTCCTTTCCGTGCCCGAGATCACCTACATCACTGGGATCTCCATCGTCACCACAGACGCCGACGGCCATGCCCACGGCATCGTCATCTTTGTTTCCGACCCGCACAGTCTAGACAGCTCCTGCCCCGTCGGAATATATCCCTGCCTCGCCGACGGGGCTTTGACCGTGGTGGTGGACGGGGAAGAGGTAATGCTTGCCCCCGGCGAGATTACACTGGCTCCAGAAGTTGCGATCGCCGCTGTCAATCTCCCAGGGCCGTGCCGCAACTTTGGGTTCGAGAAATACTGGGCTCGGAAGAAGCTCGAGATGCTTGCTCAGCCCGGTCGCAGGCTCAAATTGAGTAACACTATGGAGGACATGTCTAGCTGGATTCTCGCTGACCCTACGGCCACCAACATGGTGGAATGTGCCGAGTATGTGGCCAACGCCAAGGAAGTGGGCGAGGTTGGCCTTTTCGTACATGAGTCTGAGCATGTCTCTTTCCAGATCATGACCCCGACGACCAAAATTCGCTTGAGCCATGGAAGGCTTCACCAGCTTCCTATGCGCAATCCTACCGACCAGTTCGACCTTCCGGACCACCTATCCTGGCAAATGAACATCGCCATCGACCACACCGACATGAGCCCCGAAGCCACGGGCATCCTACGCGAGACGCTGGTGCCTACTCTCGACGAAAACGGCTCCCGCATCATGCAGGGCATGGGTGCTATTCGCGGGGAGCAGGAAGACTGTGAGTACAAAGACCATGCCGTGCTGAAATGCGGCCTCGTTCTCTCGAGACGTGTGATAGTTGCAACTCGTGGTAGTTCACAACCCTCGCATGACCCGCTTGCAACCAGTGCGTCTGACGAAAGCTGTGGTTGTCGTTTCCCAGCGTGCGTTGCAGCGAACGTTTGTGACGTGTCCAGAACGTCCGTAGAGCTGTACACACGACAGGGTGTTCGTCCTGTGCCTCTACATTACTGACGCATGACCTCGTCTGAAAGGGTTTCAGTAGTTTCACACAGTTGGAGACATCTTATCAAAATTCAGGATATCATGTGCCGGTCAGGGCAGACCCTGGTCGATTTGATGCATGACCTGGATAATGTTGCCGGGTGAGGAGCCGTGTGATCTTACGGACGTAGCGCATATTTCCTGGTTGAGGTCTGTGTTGCACAGATCAAGCCCAACACGTCGTACCAAACCTATAATGGTAGTGGCTGAAACTTGGGCTAGGGTAAGAAGGGCAGGTTTACGTATTGGTTTTCCAAACGATCCGAGCCACCGGGGGAGACTGACTGTCCGTTTTTACTTGCAATCTTAGGCCTTTATGCGATCTGGAATCGCAATATGCACAACCTTGGTGTTGTGTCCTGCGCTGGGCAAAGCGAAAAGCAACGATCGCTTGTGGCAGGCAATCAATGGGTCACCTACTGAGTCGGCCTTAACGCGGTAGTGGAAAAGGAGGTAACCCCCCTGTCAGTAGCACCAGTCATGATATACCTTACATCATGATCTGTCCCATGTATGACATGCTCAATGCAGGGCAGTGCACCTTCAGAGCCGCACAACACCCTACAATCTGTGTTTAACATTCTTGTATCATTCCTTCTCACCCACTCGGTGAATATACAGACCGCGTCGAGGGCCCCCTTGGAGTCATCTTTGCCCAGGGCCAGCACGACGACTAGATTCAGGCGCACCTGTTCACCCCCTGGAAGGCTTTGTCTTCGACAACATACCCCTCAAGCTAGAGTTGGCTGACACCTAGCGAAACGGTGACATGTGCGAGTTCATTGTGGTTCGACTTACACTGCAAAGGTCGCTGTTTATGGGCAGTACGTCTTGGCTGTGCAAGACAGTCCTAACACGTGTTCATGGTGTACGTGCGTGGTGTTTATTGGTAGCGTAAAATATTATTCTTCACACGGGTGTTGGATATAGTACACACTCACTCCTCCAGGCAGGTAACGTGCTATATGTAGGGATATATAATGAATGGCGAGCAGCAGTCCGACCCCACGCGTAGAAGGAATGCCTGCCGCAGTAAGTGGGGGGAGGGGGGGAGGCGTTTTGGCAAGTACATTGATTTACTGCCGGGGTGCCGAACGGAGAAACAAGCCAACGGCGCTTCAACCCCATGTGTTTCTTGTTCCCATTTTTTGTGTTTTACAATATCGATCAGAGTATACTTACAGTAGTCCCAAACGGTTGTACATTATTTTTCATTACCAGTTATTATGTATCGTGGGCAATGGATGCGCCCCCTTGCCGTATCATGGTTATCGCATTGGGCGTTTCGCCGTTGTGTCGTCGGCATACCAAAAGTAGGTCAATTAGTCTACATCGTCATAATATCAATGATGTGTTTGGCACGATCAGTTGCCTAGGAGTATCTGGGTAGCTACTAGACAATTATGTCGGCACTGTTTGGGGAAACCCCGTTTCGTCGGCATTTATTCCAAAGGCATCAGGTTTCTGAACGTACCAACAAGTTGGCTTTAAACTTTGGTAATCGAAGACATTTCGTTCGTTTTTTTCCCGGTTAACCAGTTACGGGATAGGCCCCCACAGTTCGTCGATTCAACCGCGATGACTGCCAGCCCTTATTACTTGACTTCACGTATATGAAGCAGGGGCGACAGCTGCATTTGCATACGAGCAGTGACGGCGGGAACTTGGAAGTCGGGTCTGTGCATGCCGCTTCCCTCGTTGGATTCCCACCATGTACTTAACTACGAAGTATATGCCTGATTTCCATTTCCGTGAGGAATATCAGACGTGGGCTGAGCATTGTTGATCTGCGTTTATGCTTGGGGTCACGGGATCATTCTGCTTGACGACGGAAGGGACTTCCGTACATACTCTATTTTGATAATACGACTTTAGTGGGCAGCAAGTAGGTTGCGTCTGACTGTGCCGGTATAAGGGTTCCCGTGCGTGAAAGCTGGCAATCTTATTCCGAAACGATATTGATACTAAAAAGAGTAGGCACCTTCTTTGAAGCATTGAATGTACGGGAAATTGATGCACAATAGTTGGACTTTATTGTTAACTAAATCGTAGCGATGGTCAGATTTGCCGTTTTACCTGGTATGTCCAGCCAATGGTAGTTCCTTCTTTGTTGTAGTAAAAGCTTGGGTGCCAGCATGGGGGCTCCTTTTGGTGGTGGTTTGTTCGGTTCGCAAGCCCATTCCCACAACACAATACTTTTGCTACTTGATGTTGATACGAACCCCCAAACCTACAATGGGTTAGCGGGGGGGGGGCTGGGAGGGGGGTACACACGAGTGCAGTAGAAGGGTCCCATAGCCGTGTGTCCCACGACAAGAGTATATTTAGATTTATATGTTATCGTACCTTTGACAAATGGCCTGGCCGCATGGTTCATGGCCGCATGTTTCATGGCCGATGCCTAGCCATGAATGTTGTGTTACGGGGTCTTCGAATGTATGCGGTGCTCGCTGGATGGTTACGAGCCCTGAGCGCTCATGTTGTGTCTTGAAGAAAACAATGTATGTACCGGTTGGACTGGTTATCGATCAACCAGGTTTCGTCCAGCGGTCATTCGACTAAAGATATTTGTTTCTCGGCGAAATTGTCTGTCAGCAAGGGTTGGGTTCTTAGGTGTTTTTTCCCTGTACTCACCTCTCGTATCAACGTAAGTATGACCAAAATTGCTTTAGTTTCTGGTCTGGTACCATGAGAGTGTACCAGGTATATCCTACACGCCCGTAGAAAGGTGTGGGCAGCAAACAACAACGCGGAGATACTAAGCATGTGGGGATCTCTTCCACCGTCAGAGTTCGCGGACATTCTATTACGGAGGGCATATATCGGTGCTAAAGCCTCAAAGCACATAGACACGAACTACTGTAAATACGCACGCGCTACTGAGTAAAGAAGGCTATTACCCCAAGAGAACAGTTATATCGAAATGATAAGGCCGCGGGTCGAACCTTTCCCCCTTCGCTTCGTTTATGCGTTATACATACAGCAGTAGGCCTGTTTGCATCCAATCCCCGCAGTTTCCCTAACAGTTGATCTCTGTTAGGTTTTCCATGTCGACCAAAAAGACGCATCGTATAACCTTGAGGCCAAGTGTTCGAGCCTTAAAATTGGATGCCTCTCCAACACCCGTCAATGATTGCTTTCATCGAAATATCTACAACCTATCGGAGAAACTCTAGCTTCGACGGTACTGCAAAGAGTGACAATTCGTCCGCGACTAACCGCACCTTTCTCCCGGCCATGTGTGTTGGGCGCCAACAGTTCGGGAAAATAGTAAAATCTAATGCAGCGCCAAATGATACGAGTATACAAAGCTCCCCTTCGGAATGTTGTTGACTTGTCATCCCGTGGGTGTCGCAAGTGGAAAAGCGTGCAGACAGACACGCCTATCCGATCTTCGCCGGTGCTGTACCGATGATGCTGTTGCTGCTGTACAGTTGCCGTACTGCGCAAAGGCGAGGAAGTTAGAGTTGCAATCGCCCACTTTGTCATGTGAATGGCCACACGTACGCTCACACACAGAGAAGCAATCTTCGTAGCTTTCCCAAAAAGAACTAAACAAATAACTCGAAATGCGGCTGCGGTTGTACCATGCCTGCCACAAAACGTCAACTGTTTTACGGTGTGATACATGCTGATCTGGCAAGAAGTACGTACGTAGATCGACCGACAGTGCAATGTGCGTATAAAGTTGACACGTGGATCTGCGCAGATCACCATAAAAAAAAACGAAACCGAAACGCACGCTTTGGTTGTCAAGCTTCAACTGAACATAACACAGAGAGAGCTGCTCAGAAGCATGCAGCATGGTACCAACTACTTCTGCACGGCGCCTGATGTGTGTCTTGTTCATGTCGGTTTAGTCCTTGCCTTCGTGCGTGCTGTGTGCTCTCTTCATACGGCGGGGCAACACTAAATAATCGTGCTTCGTGTCGATGAAAAAACAGTCGCGCGGGTTTTCATGGCACGGCGAGGCGGTGTCAAGTCGGAACGCCTCCCCGTGGTAACTTGCCGGGTTTTGCTAACTTGAACCCCAGAGCACGCGCCACAGATTTCGGACGGGGCCCAAACTTGAGCACTGTGTACGTCTAGTTCCCTTGCATGCCCCGCAGCCGAGATCACATGAACAGACCCGCGGGCGGAAGAGAAATAATTGCGAAAGGCCTCCCAAGCTTAATTGTGTAGTTATAAAAATATCTTGTCAAATCAAAATATACGAAACACCTTGAAACCGCGTGTAAAAGAAAGATAGCAGTGGTTGGTAAAATCTACTAATCGTGATTACCGATACCTACGTTGGACGGGCAGTCTGTGTATATCCAGAGGCTTCTCAACACGCACGAAGACAATCAACCATGAAAGATACTGTTGGTGTAATCCGCACCCCACACACCCTGTTGGGTGGTTCAATATGCCGTGCTGGTGTATTCGGTGACTGATGCTAGAGGCGTGCTACGATAGAGGTGCACCGTTTGTTTCTGAAGCTCCTCACGTTTGGAGCTCTGTATTTCACCCACATACTGGTTTAGAGTCAACCAAAAGTGCAACTCGATTAAAAACAAATCATGGTCTATGTGTAGAAACAAATCGTAGTGCAAAACAAGATTGACACCCTGAAAAAAATGGGTTAAAGAGCTTCGTCATTCAGAAACAAAAAAGCCAAAAAGTGCTCTACCTCTATCGTAGCACGCTTCGCTATATGGTGGCGGGGATCCCCCCATTTTTACTGCCGCGATGTTTTGTTTTGTCACCTCGGTAAATTGCGCCACTTCCTCTCTCGGTTGTTGATGTTGTTGTTGCTGGGGTTGTATTTCTGTGCAGCTTAACAAACAGTCTAAACGTGGGGGCATATCGCCAAACCAAAAGGCTTGAAAACTGAAGGGGCCCTTTCTGGCAAGAACTATAGGAGCGCTTGACACTGCGAAAACATATTTTTGGTATTTTTACAGCTGTGGTATTATTTCTGGTACAAAATTTCGAACTAATTTCATGATCCCTGCATAACCCACGTTTGTCCAGTGATAGTGCGCGAACCATCTCCCTCATTGGAGTTTAAGAAAATGTAGGTCATCGGCAATAAATGTGGGTGTTAGGCGCCGGTTCGATCCAAAACATCTTTCCCTACGAAAAAATCCTTACTCAAATCGAATTCCCGATACCCTTGCTACCCATGGACCGATATCACAACCGTTTTTTTCTCGGGCTGCTAACACTGTTTGAACTCACATTTCAGTGTGTATCCTTCGAAATGTCATCTTATTATTTTTCTCTGCGACGCTGGGGGGGGCTCTACTGGCATAGTGCGGGGACCGCGGCGCTGGCCGCTGCTGCTCGTTTCCTATCATGATGCCAGTACCCAGGAGTCCCCCCCCCCCAGTAAACTGGCCGGGGCTCTAACACATGCAGTCTCGGACGATCGAGACTCCCAATTGTAGTAGACCATGGACATACTCCAACCCCAAGGTCGCTTCGATACTACGACGTACGGCCCCATACAGTCCCCTGGCCTGGCTGCCTTTCCCCAGCCTTCCCAGTTGTTGCAATTTTGCGTGATACTATATCCGCGTCCTCCCGAACGTCGCTACCGTACCGATACGATGACATTGGGACGTTTTCTGGCAACGTCGGAAAAATCGACAGCAGCTCCACCGTGAAAGTGACGGCGTCGCCGCCCGCTCCTACCCGGGAACGTGCCCCCGTGGCATCGTCGCGTCTACGCACAATCACCGAACCCTGCTGGGTCTCGTCGCCCTTATGGTCTCGAAAACAACCCTCGATGCTGGTGGCCTGATGCCACTGCAGCGAGCCCAACTGTCGCCCCCGGCGTACAGTACTACATCTCCCCTCGTTAAGGCCACGCAGGATCTTATATACCCCCGATCCCCGGGTTTCCGGCTCGCTTTAATATCTAGATGTTTCATCGGAACAGAAAATCCCGCCGCTGTTTTATCACGCTGCATTTGGGCTTTCGGCTGGTTCGTGCCTTAGCAGAGAGC
>JAYJME010001075.1:0-18038 GCA_036873775.1 Costaria costata
CAACAACAACAACAACAACAACAACAACAACAACAACAACAACAACAACAACAACAACAACAACAACAACAATAATATCTCACTGCGCTCTGCAGTCACAGCATGATGGTTGATTACCCTTTCCCCCACAAACACGCACAGGATACGGACACGAAAAGAGCACAAGGACATACCTGGTACATTTCCAATGATGCTGCAAGGGCAGTACGGTACTGGTGTTGTGGTAACACAATACTGCAGGGGATATGCGAAACTGTATCGGGAAAAGCATATCATCTGTTGAAGACTGTTTTGCGGCGGCAATGATGCGTTCCGTGAGGAGGCAAGAAAGACACCGGTGACCACTGTGTGTCAATAAAGACCACTGAGGGTACAAAACTCCCGCGACTTGAGTGCACAATATAAGTTACACTTCGAAGTATAGTATACAATTGTATGATACTTCTGTACGATAAAACAACGCAATGCGTACGCTACTACTGAAACCACTACTGTGTACCACTACCAAGCATAAAAGAGCAATCATATTCTACTTGTACTATGACACACCTGGTATACGATATATGGAATCACAATGTACAAGGCCAATACAAGGTACAAGAAGTACAAGTACAGGTACAGCTCCAGTCCTCTTTCCGGTCCCCCCCCGCGGCTAGCAAAATAAAAGTGATCGTTTGAGGTATGCATTTCTACTACTCAATAAAACAAAATAATAAAGCGTACGCTACTACCGACATCAATACTATACCAACACCAATAACAGGATACTCCTACAGCCCGACGCACCTCTTTCCGGTTCCCCTCGGGGTCTCTCGGCCGCTTGACGGCCGCCCCTTCCCCCGTGTTCTCGCCGTCGCCATCGTCCTCAACCTTCCAACCGACCGGCACCAAGCATGCATCACCGTCCTCGTCCACATCTCCCAGATCCCTGACAAGGTTACGCCAAAACACACATTTTATTAGTCTGTTAAGGGCGGTTCTCATCGAAGGACTGTCGTGGTTTTCCAATTTTTCCATGTTTTTTTTAGCGCAATTTTTATGTTTCCATATTTTACGTATAATGTTCCTCCAAATACAGGAATGCTAAGAATTTGGGATATTTTTCCCTCTGTTAAAAGTCCAAAATTACGACAGAACCCCCCCGCATCTTGATACAAACTTCCAAAAATTCCAAATTTTGGAAATTTTGGACAAAAAATATGCTCCGATAAAAACGGCCCTGACTCTACTGGGGCTTCAGAGAGAAAAAATGTCGACAAAAATTGACGATTACGGCATCCGCCATTGCTTCACTGGGGGGCTGTTAAACCTGGTGCCCGCGCTGCAACGCAAAGGAGCCGTGCGGCACGGGGGTGCACACAGCCTGGTCCTACCCGCACTGTTAGTCGCGCGCTCACACACTCACTCGTACACGGCTGGTCGATAAGAAAAAAAAACGTACACTTTGTTTCGTCGCTATATAACAGCTACCTGACTCTTCTCCTCAAAATGGACTATATATCCTTATGTATCATTCCCGAATTTCATGTCTGTTAGATATTCTTTCCCTCGATAAGGACTATACACCCCCTATTAGGTTATCATATACAAAACACGTACGTAGCACGTGCGATCGAAGTATCCCACGCAGCTTGCAAAGTTGAGTTTCGACCAAATCCTCGATCTCACAGCTGACGTGTTTTTCTTATATAATAACTATCTGGGCCCCCAAAAGGATTACCATCCTGGAAGGCAATATAAGGACCGTTACGTCTATATATTAACGCTTAAATGGTCCTCGTACAAAAACGTCTACTTTGCTTCGTCGGTGTACCTGGGCCCCGAAAAGGATTACCGCTCTGGACGGAAATATAAGGACCGTTAGGTCTATATATTAGTGCCTGAACGTTCCTTATATTTCCGACCGAGTGGTATCCCCTTGGACCTCCTGGGAAGAAACATTATAAATCTACGTAATTTGTAAAAAAAAAAAAGTGAGTTCAGTAATTTCTTAAGGGCCTATAGACCGATTCCCTGCACTATAAATACATACGTACCAGTCTGTCCCCAAAATATAAGGTACCGGTAGTTAGGTTGAAGCCCAGTTAGGGGTGAATATGCGCATGTAAAGCTAAGCTTCGCTGAGTTGCTTCAAGATGCTGTAGGAAGCGAGCGTGGTGGGAAAAGTATCACACACCAGGATGGGCCGATATCATCCTCCAGGGATACACGAGGTTTTTCTTAACTTTTTTATATCCCAGTAAGGGAATATATCATTTTCAAAACCCGTCACGAAAGAAATAATGAAATAATAGAGTGTTTGCATCAAATTGTTTTAAGAAAAATTCCTCTCAAAAAAATCCCCCGAGGTATGGATTAGCGGTATTTTTCTGAAAAAATTGAAAAAAGGACTTTTCAGAAGTGTAACGATTTGGCCGGTTTAAGCGGTACTTTTTTAGCTCTTTGTTCATTGGCCTACGACGCACCGAGTATTTACCCGACGCTCGAGGCCTCAATGACACACCGCAGGGAGCCTTGTACCCTCACACCCGACAAAAGCGCTGCCACTCACAACACGGCAACAAACCGCGGAGCTCTCAGAGGCTCAAAAGGTGTAGGCTGGAGTATGGTACGGACGAGTGGCGATGGGCTGTCACGGCGGGCCGCTGTTGCGCCACACGCCCACTTGGTGTCGTCGTGAAAGGTGCATCGAGCAGAAATTTCTACCCGTGCGTGCCGCCTGTACCTCGTAACAGCCTCAAAACTCTTGTGTACCAATTCCACAACACGACCGACCGTGGTGGCGGCACCACAGCAGCTGCAGCAGCAGCAGCGGCGGCGGCGCGGCGGCGGCGGGCGCGGTGGCGGCTGTGAGGCTGTGTGAGGGGACCTGGAGTGCTCGAAGCTTAGCACACCGATGCGATGGCACGCGTAGGCTCGAAGCTCAGCAGCAGCAGCACAAAGGAAGAAAACAAGCTGGTCCCATAATTGAAAGCTGCCAAAATGGAAGCTGCTTGCTCCTGAGCTACTGCTGCTGCGCTACTCTGCTGCCGCCCCTAGCTTCCCCTAGGAGAGTAGCTGCTGCTAACTGAGCTGCTGTTTCTACTTGCTATCTCGGTATACAGCGGCTGCCGCCATTGCTGGTTGCTGTTGTTGCTGTTTTTGTTACATAGGATGTACCACGAGTCGTACCACGCAATTCGTTTTTGTTTCCCCGTGCTCACCCGCTCCCCTGTTTCATACGGCACGAAGGGTTTGCAAAGTCTCTTTTGGATTTGCTTTCGAGCAAACCCAACCAGAAGTAAATTCACTTTTTTTAGGAGCGGTAAAATATTTTTCATGAAACACTTTGACGCAAACACTCTATTCCCTGTATTTTTTGCTCGCCCTATGGTGGATCCAGCTACAAGGCTGATTTTGGGCCTCCAGATTAATATTTCGGGAGCACCACCGAAATGAGTTGATCTCAAGTATACGTAGGAAAGCCCTTGACAAGACCGTTCGAGCGAGCCTTATACACGTGTGGATTGAAAGCATAGCGTTCATGATGGTGATTTGAACATCGCTCCAGAGAGCACTTCACGATACCAAAAATAACGATATATCGACAAATACGTCGAGTCCACAGAAAGTAAGAACAGATTCGTAAAGCTACTTACCAGGCCTATTGTACTGGTATTTTTTCAACCCCGAACCAGGTGGTACTGCAACGAAAAAAATCCCGAAATGCAATTTTTGTATTTTTGATCAACATCCACATAAGAACGCACTTAATATTTCCTTTTTGGCCCAAATGGCCATAACTTGGCCAGTTCTACATATTTTCGTCAATGTTTTATATTTTTGTGATTTCCTTGACAAAGGCTACCATAGGTATTCAGACGTCAGTTAGTTTTGAGCCGATCTTCGAGATTTGATTTTTTCATTCCAATGAAGAGTTGCTACTTTTGTCCATTCAACCAAACAAACAAGGCGAAAACTCAAAACCTGAACAACAGCTTGAATCGAAATAAGGTCTGAACAACTCTGGTGGCAATTGTCAAGGGCATCACAAAAAATGTCGTGCAACATTCTAAAATATTCAAAGGATTGACGAAGTTATGGCGGTATCAAGAAATTCAGCCTTATGGTTTGAATGCACTATATGTGCGGGACAGGTCGGCACAAAACTTTGTGCAGGCCGTCGGTTTATTGTTGATTGCCCGTTTTCTTTTTTGGAGAAACGCCACCAAAACACGAGGCGGAGCCGCGTGACTGCCCCTGCCAACCTCGAGCCCCCCAAGTGGTTGGGATTCGGCTTAGTTAGGTGGTCAGGTTGGTCAAGGCCGACGTGCGAAGTTGAAATTAGCCACATGCGTCCTGCTCAAAGTTTTGTGCCGACCAGTAGGGCGCGCCTGTATGTTTGGGGTGTTTTAGGTCCAAAGTGAGGAGGATCGGGCAGCCCCACCGCTCGAGCTGTGCCTCCACTCGCGACGCACAAGGCTGACCAGGATCGTTCCCAAGGTCATTCGCTAGTCATGGCCGAACGCAGAAGGCGCAATAGCTTTCTGGGCTCTCATGATCGAGTTGACAAAGTGACCGCACCAACGTGGCCGACCGACTGAGCTCGCTGAAACCAGTAGCTGAAGCGTTTATCGGTTGGGCGTTGTAGCGCGACGAGTTAGTGATGGATTTCACTCCCCAAGGCACCGACACCTGCCTACGAGTCAGGCCGTCTGCAGTGGGACCACCACGCGGATGGTTTCCGCGAGCACTGCTGCTGTAGTGACGGTTCTGTGCCGTGTGAACGGTTATTTAGCGAGCCAGCTGAAGGTCGTGCTCGTTAGGATTCACCCATCTTTGAATTTGGGAAATACCGAAATTTCCGGAAAAGTCGAAATAAGATAAGTATCGTCAAGATCGACCTTAACACGACAAAACGAGGCAATCGTGAGAACCGCACTCAAGAACCGCTGCTGCAAAAGCTTGCGGTAGGGGATGGACCGCTACCAACCCCTTCTTGTGAGAAAACGTGAAAAGAAAAGGGGTTTCCAACTATGTGTGGAGGCGTTCCTATTTAGGGGCTGTTACCAAACCTTCAAGAACCACAATTTTTCCGAGAACTTAGAATGGAATTGCGAACCGTTCGCGCACCGGGCCCAGTAACACACATCCCTGGTATTTAAAGTTTTCAATAGTATAGTAGACTCTACATTGGTAGACGTCGATCGTCGACGTGCAAACTGGAGTACAGCAGTAATACTGGAATTGCATCGAGGGGAGCATATCACAGCGCCAACAGACTCTGTGCGTACGCCTTCCGTCGCCAGCAAGATAGATTTGCTGGCTGATTTGTGGAAACTCAATTGAATTCTCGCACTCGTATCATTTTATGCTTCGTATGATATATACCAGTATCTGATATACACGAGATCGTGAGCTAGAGTGATGGAAACTGTTTTTTTTTTGTCGAGCGTATGTTGCCTCCTTTTCTCAAGGTTTGCTGGCCACATAGATGATGCTGTTCCGCGCGCGTACCTTGTCGCCACTTTTTTTAATTCAAATACTCGTACGAGCTCTGAAAGTGTGATGAGCGATCAATCCGTCCAGGTTATACTCTGTACAGGTTAGACCTGACGTGCGATTGTTATGTGTTCTCACTCTGTTCTATATATGTTGTGTCACTCGTCCATAGGTGACCCTCTACGAAGAATTTTCAAAGTACGCTGATAGAACGGCCGTGGCACAAGATGTCATCTTCGAGGTGAGCCGCTCTCCTGTACGTATCTGAACTCGTAGTGCTGACCGGGTGTTTGTATACGAAGTGTGCCGACTTCAACAAACTACTGCTTGTCTCGCTGTACACTACGGATAGCAGCAAGAGATGTTTCTTGCCGTTATAGCGTGGCTCCCCCACTATTACGGCGAAAATAACAGGCTGAAAACTAGCGTACACCCGTGCTGTGAACGGACGAATTTTTGACCATGCAGCCCTTGTTCGTCCAGAGCTGCGAGCCACCAACGAGCGCCAGGTGGATGTGCTCGCGGATTGTTAAGCTGCGATTTACCATTGAGAGCATGTGAAATTTCGAGATTCGAGGGGTGCAAGACAGCCGAAAGTCCAACGGCCATGAGGTAATAGCACAATTTCGCAAAACATGCGGGAGGACCCTTCACTAAAACTCCGCCTCTCTCCTCTTCCCCCCCCAGATTACGTCAATGGACCACTTTGACGACGTGGTGTCTAGGGCGGCAGGGGCTGATGAAGCTTCCTCCGATGGGTACGTGGACGCGCAAGGAAACTTGAGAGTTCCGCACAAACTTTTGATGGTCGAGATACACGCGGGGTGGTGTCGGGTATGCAAAGGATTGCAACCCAAGCTTTTGAAGCTTGTAGCAAAGCATCCGGAGGTCCTCTGCTGCAAGATCAACAAGACGAGCAATGAGGTGAGGGCCCGTACAAAAGGGGCGTTTTTATCGAATTTAAATCTAGTAACGACCTAAAAACAAAAGCGAAGGTGAGATAGGAAGAGTCATTCCTTACGATTGGCCAAATAGCCAAACCGGGGCCCCAATTGCACGACTTTGCTTCTTTCTTTATTTTTCCTCGATCATTTTAATCGTTAAATAAAAGCTAAAAGCTACCGGTAGAAATGAACAGCCCTCAAAAGACGACCCGCACCCGGACGAGGACCGAGACGATGCCGGCACCGCAGCTACGAACGCCCCGTAGACGAGACAGCCAGAAGACAGATAATACATTAATAATACGCCGCTGGTGCCAGTCAATTCAGCTTCCCTCACCGCAGAAAAAAACGTGGCCCGTGGTACCGTCCCTGGTCGAAACGAGTGTTGCTTTACACCCAAAAATCGTTTGTTGTATGACAGCAAGTGGTGATATTGTTTTGGCAGCACCCGTACTTCGTCTTCATCCAGCGCAGATCTCGCCCTCCAGGATACCGGTGCCCTTGCAGCTTGAAGTGCTAGTGCTGGTGCCCCCCTCGACCGTTGACTCATTTTCGTTTTTGTTTTTTTAGCTTGTGTTTTTCACACGTTTGCTGCGTTTGCACTCCATCCTCTTCTTTTACCAAAAAATTCAAGGTCTGTTCGTTTTTAGGTTTTGTTTTCCTCGTTTGTATGGGCCCTGAATGTCTGGTATTTTCCACATTAGCCCGCACGCCCCTCACCATCCGTCGTCGAAGCAGACAGCATACGTACAAACTGGAAGGTCTGGATTCGCTCCCGCTCCCGCTTCGGTTCCTAGCCCCTCTCCAGTTCCGGTACTCGCTCCCGCTACAGCTTTGGTAACGGTAGCGGGAGAGAGTACGTGAACAGGAGAGGGACTCGGAACCGAAGCGCGACTGTGAGCGAACCCAGACCTTCCATTGAGTATACGTATCCTGCCCGCTGCGACGACGGACGGCATGCAGGGAGGGGCTTAGGAATGCTGCATTGCAGTGCGTGTGCAATCAGACAATGACTCAGGTCACGGCAATTAGCAGTTAGGATACAACACGTGTTTGCACGATTGGGTGCAGGCAGTCGTATTCCTGTGCGTGGCTTGACAGTATCCTTGGATAGAAAAGAGGCGATCAAGTCTACCGGCACATAACTTCCTCTTTACATGCCGTCGAACACGTCACCTGCATGCATGCGTTTTTCCTTCTGCTTATTGAGGCACATTTCCTCCCACCACTGTAGTGATCAGTGAATCCCAATGCGGCTCATGTGCACCAGGCACGAAATCCTCTGGTTTGCGTGGTCGCCTCCCTTGCGGAATACTCGCGCTGTAGACAATATGGGGCGTGCGGCCACAATTTTGAAACACAAACGAACCATAAACGAAAATGCGATTATTGTGTCTCCCAACTAACCCACAGCTCCTGTGAACCATGTCATAGTTGATAGCTATATATCGCGCCCGACGAGAATCTCGCTGCTCTCTTGCCATTTGCCGCGGGTACGACTCCGCAGGAGCTGGCCGGAAAGCTGGGGGTGCGCGGGCTGCCCATGATCATTTTCTACAAAAAGGGAAAGCGAATCGATCACTTTACTACAGCCAACATCAACACAATAGAGGAAGGAATCAGAGATAACTCCTGAGGGATAACTCGTGAAGTTTGTTCCAGCATCTGCACAACGACTGCGCCTTCAGCACAGCGGAGACGACTTAAGAGACTTCGTAAAAACAGGAGTAAAAAAGTTCGATCCCACTCTCTACTCGTAGCAGCAGTGGGGTTACAAGCTAAACTATTCATAGGCGTACAACAGGCGCGAAGCAATATTCGCACCACACAGACAGACAGGTGTTTTAATACAAGATACACAAGCCTCGCAAAAGTTTTGCGATATTGAATCACAGTTCTAGACGTCGCATGCGCCCTCTCGCTGCGTCAGAGCTCGCCACCGTCGCGGGCGGGCTGCCGAGGCACGGCACGTTCGAGTCGTAGCTCAGCCGTGAAAGCATGCCTGGACTAAAGCAGCTGGCCTGCTGGATCAATCCCACGTCGGCAAGGCAGGGCTGAGAAGACGTCGACTGGTGGGCAGTGTGGCTGTCGACAATCACGATCGGCGATAAGCTCATCCGTGCATGCCCCAACACGCCAGTGGCTGATGCCTGCGAAAGTGACGGCGAGTCGTGCGCAGCCGGAACCAATAGTATTAGAGTAGAGAACGGCAGCCGAACAAGCAAACACGAGAGTAGTTCGTAGCACACCGAGGAAATGTGGCGGAAGCGTGCTGCATTCGGTCACCCTTACTAGACACGCGATGGTTTTCGCAAAAAACTGTTTCGCCGGGGTGGTTGAAGTGGTTTAACTAACAAGCCCTTCATCGTTAGAGGTCGGTGGTTCGAGCCCCACGGGGGCCGTTTTGTTTTGGACACCACCAAGTGGAAATCGGTTGGTTACTCGCGTAGCTGTGAGTGAGTATGCATACTTAGATGTGAGTCGACGAGCGATGGCAGTGACGACCCCTACGCGCGACATGCAGTAGTCAAAGGCGCGTACCGTACGATAGAGGAGAAGGGAGGGGGCTGCTTAGAGACCCCGGGATCTTAGCTACGACGGAAGAAGGACAAGGATGAGAGCCAAGGGCTACTAGGATAAGCAAAATGAAACAAACTGCTGATTTGCACAGCAACTATGACAGGGGCGGTAAAAGCGCATTCCGTATTTTTTTCTTGCTGGTACGACTCACCGGCGAGACGATGCTAACGTCTCCGTATCCAAGCAACCACGCTTGCTGCAGCTCCGTCAAAATGCGCGTTGTGCCGGACCCTCGTGGGCCTGTGATAGCAACCACTCCCGCAGCCCCCAAACTGTCCTGCCCCAAGTCCGACAGCCGTGAACGCACCGCTTCCTCATCGTCGGTGACGACCAGAACTACAATGCCCTGCAGTACATCATCGGGCGGAGCAGACACAATAGTATTAGTAGTAACATTGTTTGGTTTGCTTGTTTGTCTGTTTTATGCTCCGGCGGATGCGTAAATATAAAGCTGGGGTTGCAATCATTGATAATCTTCGTTTCAAGCGGGCGAACGCACGGATCGGGGGTTTCGCACGGATCGGCGCTATCACCCCGGGGTGCGTAAAAAAAGCAAGAACAAACTGATTTAATTGATTTTCGCACGGGTACCGTCGTTACCGCACGGGGGTGCGATAACACTACGGAAAACACCCACTTAAGGTGTGAGGCTTCGTGCTACCGCGAGTGGCTCCGGGACACTTACGGACTGAGCTGCAACATAAACAATACCTGGTACAGTTTATTGCTGTGCTTTTATATCGCGGTATGTATCATCGGTGCGAACACTCTCTTACGTTTACTTATATGAAACGCACATGGATCTTGTATAGACTACAACAGAGTAACGTATTGTATTAATAGTATGAATAGTAAAGTCGCTGTGGTTTTATCCAATATCGCAAGTAACGGCAATATCTCACGGGGGTGCGTAACAAAAATCAAGAAACAAGCGATTTTATCTATTTTCGCACAGGTATGAGTAAAAAAAACAAGCATTTAGTGATTTAACAAACGATCGCACCCCCGTGCGTTCGCCCGCATCCTTACAGTAGTAAGAGATAGGTCTGAGCCCTGGTCCAGTATTTACCGCCAGTACACTGTACTCGCTGAGGGAGCTGTCAGGGATGCCAGAATATTATTTGTTTACGTACGTCCCACGAAAACGCCTCACAACAAAACGAAAACCCACCAAAACGTACAGCGAAGAGCAGAGAGGGGGTAGGGAGGGAGATCCCGAGCACGACGGACGAAGCCCCCTAAATCACTAATGGCCTGGGTCCTGTGGATCCCTCCTGTACCATCGTACACATTGTCGGCCTTCTATCATTTTTCCGTGGTCAAGCTTGCCACCGAAACGCCTCGGAAACATGGGCCAAAATCAACGTATTTTTTAGCTCTCGTGACAACAAATCGCGTAAAAACGGGCTTCCGGCAGGGCGCCTCCAGCACGGCCCCCTCACCAGCCTGGGGGGGGCTGGGGTCACGGCTTCGCCGCGAGCAGTGCACTGTTCGGGTCCAATGTACTGGCTACCAGGACCCAGCCCTAAAAAGCGAGCAATAACGAAGGCAGGCTGACAGCAGGTATTTACAGGGAATAAACTATTTCGGGAGTCGATATACTGAAGTTAGTGTAGAGAGCACCCACTCCTAAACAAGAAATCCAGTCTGGACCATCTGTCCTGTTTCTTAGTAGGCGTCCTGTACTGTGTACTCGCTTACATAGTTCGAGGAAATGAGTACCAATTCCGCTGAAATGCTTTGTACCGCATTTCGAGCAAGCGCAGAACGACTCCGGGCATCGCGCTCGCACCTGCTGTTCTGGAGTTAAGTTGCCCTTGGCGCGGTAGCTCGCATCGCTGGCCTCTTTAAAGAACAGCTGTTGTTGAGCCGCCTGCATGGCACTCCCATAGCTTGAGTCCGCAAGTAAATTCATCTCCATCACTGCAGAAAATAGTACGCGCGGATTGTCGAAAGCTTGCGTCAAGAGTATCATAACTTAGGCTTTTCCATGTCGCGGTTAAAAGTAGAAAGTACCAGGTACGGCAATACGAGCATGGCAATTGGCACAACTGCCGAATGTTTTGTATTGCACTCGGTTGCACGCTTTCGAATCCCACAGGGCTGCTGTACACGGGAACAGTTTGTAATGCATGCGGCAAATAGACTCCAATTATCCCAGCCCATCATAAACCCAACCAAGTCAAGCAGGGAGTGGTCTTCACATTGGCTGAGGATCGCAATTGTTCCAAGAAGGCCACTATTTATACGACTACGAGTAGTCTAAGACATGACCCTGCATATGTTTGCATTGCGCAGACAAATATTCCAAGGCTAACTCAGAGTCTGCAGTTGTGCGTACGTAACTGAACCGAAACCGCGAACGTCTCATGCTCTCAACGAGAGCGAGGCAACGGCGAAACGAAGGCTATGGTCATCAATAATGTTCGTGTGCGCTCACCGATGACGTAGTTATCTTCGAAATAGCGCTCCTTGAAGCGCCGTACGGCAGCCGTGACCGTGGGCACCGGACGCATAAGCCAGTTGCTCAGACTGGCGAAAGTATCCACCAACGGAATTTCCTCCAACACTTTGTTGCCAGAGTGTTGATTCACCGCCAGGATCGGAGCAAAATACTCCGTATTTATAATCTGTGACAGGGGAAAACATCGCTGCATGGTCACGATCGTTGATTGCAAACGTACTTCTCGACAGCACAACAAACTCCTGCAACCACCTTAAATTGAACTTTGCGACCATCGTTGCACATTAATACGCCTCACTTGGAAGAGGTTCCTTGCGGAATGCGCGAAGAAAAATACGCACTTTTTCACGACGTGGTCACGACTATCCACGCACCTTGATGAATTGCGTATCTTTCATGAACGAGCTCTTGAGATCGGCGCAGACCAGGTTGTTGTAGTTTGCAATTACATCCACATCAGTTGGCACAAGATCATCCTCCGAGTAACCAAAGTAGTTTGTCCATCGGTCCTCGAATCGCTCCCAGCTCCAAAAGAATCCCGGATCCAAGAATATTTCTTCTAACGAACTCGTCCTTTCAAGGCAGAGCAGAACATCATCGATATATCCCAAGAACGTACGTAGCGTGGAGGGAGTGTTACTCATATTGCACATCGCCTGCCTAAAGGGGGTGGAAACCCGTGTGCCACATAACCGTGGGAAAGCGGTCGTGACTTATCCCGGCGCGGAGTCGACAAAGCAGTCATGGCTGTACAACTTAGGGGGTAACTTAGAATGATCAGCGCATGCAGTGTGAAAAATCCTACAATACGTAGTGCTCTACTGCTGTAAACTACAGTACACTAAATATACCGGCTGCCTATTACTAACTTGTACTGGTTTAGTTAAAAACGTTCGAAGGATGCACTGCGGTCAATGTTGCCGGGTGGGAGCCGTATCATTTTCATGATCTAGCACATGCTTCCTGGGTTGGGTCTGTACTGTACAGATCCTGCACAACCTCTCATCATGGCAGGTTAGGGTCTAGATGATCTAGATGATCTACATGATCTATGATATACCAGTATAATCTAGATCGTGATTTGTCCGACGTGTGTGCCATTTACTTCGTGTGGTCGCAATTATTAGACACCGTGACTATGACACAGATATATAGTCAAGGTAGCAACGGTTGCGGCCTTTGGACTGCTGTCTGTTACTAAGGGGATAACGAAGTATTTAATAGGAACGCTTCTGCACGACGGACGGGCTCATCCCCCCAGTTGCATTCGCTCGGAGAGCCATAGTACACAGTAGTTGTAAGAGAGCCTGGATAGCACGAGAGCATCGAAAAAGTTGAGAGAAATGGCTCTACACGTGAACACGCCTCCCGCATTCGTACAACGCCGGGTTTCTCCGACATTTAGGCCTTTGACTCAAGTTTTTGTGTCTGGCAGATAGTCCGTATTAATGGTATACCCACCATTCACACACATATCAGACGCATCTGAACGTATCGCAAGTAACGGCGAATACAGCAAGATAAACATGGGGAGGGCCCCGCCGTAGGAAACATGAACAGCAACCACTCATCTTGACGCTTACCAGGTGCCAAAGTATGAAGAAACCGGACGTTTTCCCCCTCCGACGTTGACAAACAAGGAAGTTTAAGGTTACAGCTTTAGCTTCGTCAGCTACGCACCCTTTACAGCTGCACCTACCAGATACCCTGGTACGTTTCAGCGACAAACTACGTACTTCACAATTGAATTTAGAATCGGATAACAAATTATTGCCGTGTATAATATACAAGCAGTATTATACAAGCAGTACAGCAATACTCGTACCACACGTACCGGTACAAAATAGGTTGAATTTAGATTTGTAGCTGCTATTCTGCCGGGCGTTGGTTGCTTGATCGCCGTCAAGCGCCATCCCCTTTCGCCATACCATATAATATGATACAATTCGTACACCATAACTATATTCCCAGACGGCATTGCGATCGGCCACAGCGCTATGATACATCAGTACAGGTGCTGTATATACGAGTACATAAGGCTACCACAGCCTTAGCCTCTCGAATTCTCGGAATGTGTCGCGTCGCGCGGTACGAGTGTGCGAGTCGTACCTCAATTCCAAAAATTCCAAAACAATCACAAGCTTTGACGTTTCCCCATTTTTTTTTTCAGCAAATTTCGGCAATATATATATTTCATACCTGGTACGGTGCACAACCTCCCGCACAAACATAAAACTCAGGTTAACCCTCTTGCTACCGCAAAAAATCATCCCACACTATTTCCAGGTAGTTTTGTCCCCAAAAACCGTTTCCGGCTCTGAAGGGGTTAAACTCCCACAATAAAACCATCTACGAGTACGAATGGTATATGATACCTGGTACGACGTTACTACTGTACTGAGCTGCTGCATAGTATCGGCACGCACTTGTTGCATATTTTGCAGACTCGACTGCCACCCCACCTATCTGAGCTTCCGGAGGCATCTCCGCCGGTACTAGCATTCCCACTCTCCTCGTCGTTCGGCCCAGGGGACTCGAAAGCACTGGTCCACTGGACCAGCAGCATCCGTTCGCTCATCAAGGCGAAGAGATAAGTTGAAGTCTGACAAGAGGCGTGAGGGACGTATAATAGCGAGTTGGCGACAAGCGTGACATTCAGTGATGCAAACTCTGATGCAGGCGTGCCAGCTTCTTGTTTGAACTCCAGCAGCCGGTCGAGACACACACACCCACGTGTCGCAGTCGCAGCATTGTATAATACCTGGTATGTGCCGAATGCACATTCGAAGAACGATACTGCCTGGTATTCATATTATACGATCCAGCGATTCAGGTTATGGTACGTTTGGGAGGATGGGAAAGTTGTACGAGTAGTTTTAAAAAAAAAAGTTGAAAAACGTTCAAAAATGAAAAATGGCAGCGGTTTGGTTCCAGGTTTCATTTTGAAACGTATTTATACCGGTGTGTGACGGAATAGTACCGAAAATATGGAAATGCGGTTAAAAGTGGTGTGCTACGTTCCGCAGCAGACTCCCGAGCAGGCATCGTTCCGCATTGCGAGAAGCAGGAAGGCACGCCGCCCCCTCGAGTATGTTAAGACTCAAGACAGGAGTATGTCAAGACTCAAGACAGGAGCCTGTTCCCTGCTGCCATACTGCAGTTCTGCACTACGAGCATAAACGATGAAAGTTCAGCACGGGACGCCGTGCTTCCTTGCTTCTCTCACCAAGCCCAGAAGCGAGTGAGCCAGCGTCGTGTTTCCAGGTATCTCGTACACAACGTAATTTGCGGTCATCGGGTTGGCAGTGGCGCTGTTGTGAAGAGCGGCATACTGCTCGAACACCCGTGGGATATCCTTGTCTTCGAAGTACGACGGGTCCTCCGTCATTGGTGCAGGCGCCGAGCTGTCCAAAGACGAGCTAGTGCTCAGGTGCTGCCCCCACTGCTCGAAGTAAGCCGTCAGGCAGAGAAGCAGTGCCGCTAGGAGGATCGTCACGACGCCCATCACGCCGATACCTCGCCACTTCTGCTTCGCGAGAAGACGGCATAGTCGTAACCATCTGCCAAGGGTTGGGGGCGTCACAAGTGCACAAGGCAATCAGGAAAACGACAGCACGCGCGGGTAACGGTATGGTGCACCAGCGTACCAGTACTCGACGTCGACGTAAATCAGTTACCAGTTGCAAACATCTGGCAAAAAACACACCTTCGCCGTCTTCGTCGTCTTCGAGCGCTCGGGGTCCGTTCTAATGTACCCGATGTATCTCCCGTCGTCGACGCCCGAGAGCGTCGCGACGCGCGCGGCATCAGAGATGAAGTAGGCGTGGAAGATAGTAGTTGGGGAGAGACGGGTGGGTCTCTCGCCGCAAGGGAATGGGCAAAAGGAGAAAGAGCAGGGCCTTGGGCAAAGTTGTTTATGGAAACCTAATGTCTGGACCGGGGGTTGGGATAGTGCGGCGGAATAAGACCGGAGACACTGCAAAAAAACCATCCATGGAAGGCTTGTCTGTCAAGGGACTGACGGTAGTGTTTAGATGTGCAGTTCGGGCGTGGTTGGGCCAGGGGGGCAGTACAAACAGAGCCAGGGCTGAAACGGACCATGACGGCGCGGCGACGTGCTCATGTGGTGGGATTCTTGGCTTTCGCTGCTGGAGTAACCGGATGGTGAGTTAAACGGGCAGGATTGGAGTAAGGTGTGGTGTATGTCATGCAGAGACGTTGCAATATTCTGCTGATGATGGACAGCAGCAGTAGACCTCTACAAGGCACACACAGGATGCAAGCTTGTCTTGCCTACAATGCATTCGTCTCTTGAGTTTGAGAGCTAATTCCAGTGGGAGTCTGAGCACCAACCGTATTGACACTCGCAGGAACATCGCCCCCCCCAAGATGGCGAGCACCTCATCCTCGTCAACGCATTCGCGTTCTCCATTGAGCACGGTCCAGATGGTGCCTGCTGGTACTCCTGGCGTCGACCGAAGGCAACATGGGCGTCATCGATCGAGCGTCTTTCGAAACTTCCATGGGATGGCGCAAATGGCGAGCCGTCCAACGTCTCGATGTACGAGTTCGTCATCGGATACCATGGAGCAAGGGGAAGTCCCGGGCAAAGATGCACCTAATGATGATGCCATCGAACCCGAGCCCAGACCCTTCCCTAAAGTCGGAGATGTGGTTCGCTACAAGGGGAAGTGGGAGAACGACGTGTCCCTCGGAGAGGTGGGGCGGTATGGGAGTACACAGCACCCAAATCACTTTTCCGCTTTGAAGATTGAAGTTTGTTCTTGCTTCGGCTCTGGTACTGCTGTTGCTCCCCTGTATTGTCGGGTGGCGTTGTCTCGGAGAGCGCAGTGCTGCCTGCCGGATTGTGCCATGGTGCGATGTTGGCATCTTTGATCGCCCCTTGAGGTACGCAAGGTACTCCTTTGGACTTTGGAGCCTTTCCCTACCAGATAAATCAATTTCGCGTTATATACCTGGAACCTTGTGTTACATGATACCAGCTCGTTTACGATACTACTGCTAACAATATTCCTGGTACTGCTGTACTTGGTATGCTATTACCAGTATTATATCCCATCTTCAAGGCTCCCGTACAGCAGTCGTGGCGGTATCAATAAAAGGCGGTGTAGCGTGTTCATATCCTCTAGCAATGTAGCCTATCCTCGTACGCAGCGCAGAGCAAAGTCCCGCTGTGGTCAAGTCCAGGGCAGTATACGATGTAACCGCAGTTTCCCATCTGTCCCCGCCAGGTTCGCCAACTCCAGCGAGTAGAGGCAACGGGGGAATGGCGAGCGTACGTTCTTGGTCTGGAACCTATCGGCGATGTGAGTCTGCCCTTCGCCTCTACTCTTTTTCGTTGTGGACGTAATTTACGACCCCGGCTGCAAGCCGGTCAGAAACCTCAGCCCCGTCTAGAGTGCGTCGGTGCCCTTTTTCAACTTTACTTCCGAGTAGTGGTTGGGACAAAGTCCTGGCAACAGATATACCTGGCGTGTACCTGGTACTGCTGTATATCATTTTGCGATACATAGTAGATACAAAAGCACGATGTACGCTTCGTATCTTATCGAGCTACACAAATGCTTACTATCAACCACAGTGGTTGTGGGCTCGCGTTCTCTCAATATACAGCCATGATATTAATAATACACTGCTTGAAAACTACTGACGGCCGCTGTTGCAGGACCAATACGCACGCAAGAAAAACCGAAAATCAAAGGCTGAGGACTTGACAACCTTGAGGTGAGCAGATGGGCCAATCACTGCTGTACACACTGCGTGGCAGTCGCAAGAGGTGCTTCGTTTGGCACCTGAACACTTTCCAGGCTTACTTGCTTCAGTAATTTGGTGTTACAGCGTTGATCCTGGTTTGTGACTATGGGCTAGGTTTCAGGAAAATAAGCAAACATGAACATGATGCATTTATCATCATAAGCACCATTCCCCTGTCATCCTCTCCTTGCGTGCTCTGCTCTGATTTGCCAGGCCCGTGCGTGGGTTTTACGTGAGAAGCGTTGACGGTTTCAAGGTGAGGCTTTGGCATCATACAGCGATATTTCAGAGATCGACTAGTTGAAAGACCGTCTGTTTGCTATTGCATTTTTTCTGTGTTGGCTTGCCATGATGCATGGCGTGGTCATGGACTCCTACCTAACGCCAGGCCGCTCGCTCCCTAACTTGCAGGTCATACAGAATTCTGAAACCGGGGAACCACGCTACATCAGCGATGGTTACGAGCTCGAAGGATTCGAACTACCGGTAAGGTTACCGTCGATGCTTCGCCGAGTATTGTAGCGCTTGGAAATGTTGCACTAAGATCAATGCCAATGAGAACGCGAAGTTTAAAAGTTTTGTTCGAAAAAATTGGAAGAAACTTTGAGGCTGAAGATACTCTCGTACCGCAGCTGTGGGAAAAAAGAGGGAAAATGTTTGTTTTTTCTTCTTTTATTTCACGCGGCGCAACTTGTTTTTCTCGTTGAACATTGTCAGCACGCTGATAAAAAATCAGCTCATTCGACGCTAGACCTTCGATCTCGATACAGAGTCAACCCACAGCCAACCCGCTT